>JADRCD010189469.1:0-11654 GCA_019843815.1 Montemys delectorum
CAGAATCCCAATAAAGCTCATAATTGAGAATGGCAGGAGTTCATACTAGCTCCAGACTGGGTTCCTGTCCTGGAGCAGGTCACCAGGACACCCCACTAAGAGGACCATGACAGCTGGTCATGTAGCATAAAAACCCCTCCATGCTAATGAGGTATCTAGATAGGCCCTGAGTATTTAGCCAAGGAGTGTCTATTCCTTCATGCAAAAGATATTTAATACCTGATTCATCCTGAGTATGAATAATAAAACATCCACCACCATGAATAAAACAGTTTGGACAAGCAAGGACTATCTCTTTTATCTAGGACTGCCATTGGGTGAGGCCTTGGTCATACAGAGCTGTGACTAAGTCTCCTGTAGAAAGCCCCTCGTCCAGCCCCTCCATACGTTTGGCACTTACTTGTGCCCCCATCCTGGGCCCCGTAAAATCCAGTTGTCAATCCCAGTGGTGCTCAGAAGTTTGAGAACCATAGCCTTTTTCACCCAGAGAAACATGGGCTGGGATCCCTATCTAAGTTTCACCTTCCTTTGAGCAGCCCAGCACAACAGCAGCGAGGAAGATAATGCAGCCTAACACCCCTACATTTCACCTCCCCGAGCATCACATCAGTAGCTCTCTGACACCCCAGTGGCGAGGCAGAAATGTAGAATGACAGTATTGTATAGTGTGAATTGTGTGCTAATCAAGATGGGGTAAAGTGCTTGTCTAACGAGCTCATGGCTGACCCCCATACATTATGAATTCATGCTTTCTCAATGCACTCTTTCACTTCAGGATGAAGATGCTGGAGTGAAAAGCAAAGTTTATCACATTGCCAAGGAGATCATGAGCTCCGAGAAAGTGTGGGTATCAAGTTACCGGTTCAGAAGACTGCTCTTCCTGCTTGGCCTATTAAAAAAATAATAATGCTTTTTGTTTTGTTTTGTTTTGTTTTGTTTTACAGATTTGTGGATGTGTTAAAGCTTTTGCATATTGTAAGTATCTGTTAATATTTTTCTCAAATATAAGATTATTCCTGGTCCTACTGTTTTTCTTACCCCAAAGGTTCTTAGCACAGCTAACAAGTGAACAATGCACACGTGCTCTCTAGTGCTTGGTCATATTTTAAATTTGCAAAAAAATACATATTTATAAGTTAAATATGTATGTCCAAATTATGTATATGTATATATAAAATAGACATTTTCCAAAATGTCTGTATCCCATTTACACCTAGATATTCCCAGATGATTTTTAAAACTATGTCTTCAGCACCTTGCATGTCTCCATAGCTAACTTTTTTTTTTTTTTTACACTCGTCAACTTGAGCAGACCTGTTAGGAAACAGCTGTATATATCTGACTACATACTCATTTTTCCTCTGCATATTTTTGTCCTTGCAAGTTTTCACAAGATTCCGTGTGTACTGGCAGTGCTTTTAGTGTTATTTTGGTTTGATTATATTTTGGCAAGACATCCTAAATACCCTAAACATCCCACGCATGTGTGCTACTATATGTGCTCAAGTCTACTTGAAAATTAGGTTGTCTGTCTGTCTGCATGTGTGTCTCTCTTCCCCCAGTAGCCCTCTAGTCCTCTCCTCTCATTCTCTTATCCTCTTTCACCATCTCTGAGTTTGTGCCTCTTTCTCCCTTGAAACAGTCTCATTTCATCCCACCTTTGACTCAAAGCTGTAATGATCCTCCTGCCTCAACCTCCAGAATCCAATTTACAGTTTTGAGCCACCAGACTAGACAGTAATCTGATAGAATATTCTAGTCTCACTCTGTTGTGATAAAACACTGGGACCAAAAGCAACCTGGGGAGGAAGGGTTTCTTTTGCCTTATACTTCCAGTTTAAAATCTCTGTTGAGGGAAGTCAGAGCAAGAACTCCAGGCATCCTCCATTGGAACATCATTTACTTGCTCATTGTTTAGCTCATTTTCAGCTAGCTTTCTTATAAGCCCATACCCACCTGCATAGGGATGGTGCTGCCCATAGTGGGCTGTGCTGTCCTCAGTCAGTCATCAGTCAAGAAATCTGTCTTGGACATTGTCACAGCCCACCTGATCTGGCAATTCCTTAATTAAGATTTCTTCTTCACAAGTGACTCTAGATTCTGCCAAATTGAAAACTTAGACTCTCAATAAACCTAGAAAGCTAGAACCAAGGCTACCTAGATGTAAAGATGTTGTTGTAGTCCGCTCTACCTCCCCAACAGCGGTTGTACGAGTTCCTTGCCAGCCACTCCAATGCTCTAGATTCTCGAATGAGAGGCACACAGGTGCAGCCTTCTATTTTAAGGTACCTTAAACAGTGCAGTGTCTGAGCCACTCCCAAATCTCCATGTTGCTAATGCCTCCCCTCTGATACTCCTGAGCTATTACTTACTGAAATCTGTTTTCAATCTTTGCTATCCTAGACCCAATTTGAGGCAGGGCGGGGGGCGTGGGGTTGCTCTTCCCTGCTCTTACATGGCTGGTATTCTGTCTTTTGCTGCTCTCAAGCTTGTATCTTATTCCTTCCCTGACAATGGCAATTCTCTTTCTTCTTCCCAGGGTTCCCTTGCCTGGGAAATCTAAAAGTCCTGCCTCTGTCTCTCTGCCCAGCCATTGGCCGCTGGCAACTTTCCTTACCAATCAAAGCTACCTGAGGACAAGGACCCTCAGTGTCTTACACTCAGATGTGTGGGTTTCAATATAATTTTGGAAGCTGAATTAACACTAGTAGTATTATAACCAATCCGCAACATTTCACCTTTTTCGTTCATTAAAAAGGCCCTATCTCTCAGATACACAATAGTTATCACAGTTGTTGTGTAAGCTATAAGGTATGATATGTTCTATCAGTTTTGTCAATTTATGCACGTTACTCTAATATATGTCCTAATTTAAAGAATATACAATGCTATATCTGAACTGTTTTGATTTTTAACTTTCATTACCATCTGAGAACCACTGAGTCAAATCTAGATCGTCTTCCTTAATGCTAAACAATTTAAGTTTGATTATGAGACTATAACTAGTCTTCAACTCCATCAGAGATCCAAGAATGAATTAAATATTACCTGAATACATAGGAATCCCTAAAACATAGCTTCCAAAACTTAACCAACTTGCAGAGACAGCTGAATACCTGCTCCTATTCCTCAAAATATTGGAGCATGTCTTTAGCCTTCTGGCTCAGAACCATCTGATAGGCCTTAAGTGAAGCAGTAACTATGAAGGACTATCTTACTCTGTTTTGGCAGAGCTAAGCTGTTGACTATGCCTCCATCTTGTCTCTGTCTTGACAGAGATAAGCTGACAATTGTCCCTCTTGTCTCGTGTCCTTTCTTGGACAGTAACTTTTTTTGTCTGAAGATGAAATAGGGAAATTCTTGCCCACTGGCTACCTTGCCACAATTGAAGCAACTCCATATGAGGGCTTTGATGATCAATATCGTCCTTGAACCGTGAAGGGGTTACTGTCAGGTGTAGACATGTTTCCTAGTCACAATTTCTATTAATAATGAAAGATATCTTAATACCAAATAGAATGTTATTTATTTTTCTAAGTGTAATATAAAATGAACACATCTCCCCCCTCCATGTTTTCCCACCTTAAAATTGTCATTCTGTCGCAAGTATGCCCTTGTCTTGTAAGATATGTGAACTTTTACATGGTCGTATGCTTTGTCTTCCCTCTTGCTCCTGTTAACTTGGCTACCACCTTCTTTTTCGAGCAGTTCCATTCATATTGAGACTTCTGGATGAAATTAATTATTATAGCACATTTGTCTTTCTTCTGTCTTCCTTTGCCTTGGTTTGGTGTCTCCTTCTCTCAGTGGCTCTATTTCAAATCTTTACTTCTTGGCTTCCAAAGACTTGTGGGTTACCAAATATTTTTGAATAAATGGCCTTCTAGTGAGCATTCTTTATATACCTTTTAGTATATTATATAATTACATTATACAAATTATTTATTTTAGCTTCACAATATCTGTAAAAATATTTTCCCTCTTTGTTTATTTTAAATTAAGAAAGTAGCCTGTTTAAAAGTGCCTCTAAAGCTGGGTGGTAGTGGCGCATGCCTTTAATCCCAGCACTTGTGAGGCAGAGGCAGGCAGATTTCTGAGTTCGAGGCCAGCTTGGTCTACAGAGTGAATTCTAGGATAGCCAGGGCTACACAGAGAAACCCTGTCTCGAAAAAACAAAACAAAACAAAACAAAAAAGCTACTAAATGTCAAAGATGGACTTTGAAGTCTGGTTTTGGTGCAGAAATTAAAATGTTTGCTTGCACTCCTAACCATTGCTATTTATAGTGTATCTGTAGGATGTAGTGTGTCCCTGGCATATTTGTTGCTTCAGAACTCTTTTCAGCTGCCTAGGAAACCAGAGAAACTCTTGTTTTTCATCTTCTAAAGCTGAAAATGAAGCTGGATTTTTTTTTTTTTACTTAAGATTTTTATGAACATATGTATTAATGCTACTAAAAAGGATTTTGATGATGCAAATACTTGGTTGCTATGCTTTTTTGCATTGAATGCACTGACGATTATACACAACCTGATCTGTGCATACAGAACAGAAAGAATCACATTTCACCTGGAAAAATACTTTCATTTTACAAATGAGTCAATAAAGCACACTGGTAGACCCCTTGCAGTCCCTGCACTTGGGGAGGCTGAGGCACAAAGATCACAAGTTTAATGCCATCCTGGGTTATATAACAAGACTCTGCCTGAACAAACAAGGCCAAACAAAGTTAGGTTAATGAGATGGGGACTTTCCCTTTTGCTTCCCAGTCTTCCTTTTATTTTTGCATATTTATAACATGTCTTTGAGCATTGCAGCTGCTTTGCTTTGGTTTTCTCTATGTGACTTTTACTCAGTGAGAGCTCCTGTCTCTCCCTGTGTGTCCATGTGGGCTTTGTAATTCATGGTCTCCTGTTAGTGGTTAAACAATAGCTAAAGGTCAAGCTCTCCTCTCAGGACAGCTGGTAATTAAGTCACACACTCCTCTGGTTCTGGAGATGGACAGCCCGACTGACTATATAGGCGAGGCCATCTGTTCTCCGCTTCAGTGCCTCTGGTGTTCAGACTTGATCCTCTTCACACTGATATGTTTGCTAGGGTCGTCCCCAACTAATCAGAGTAGTCAGTGTGAGCATGTTGATATCGTAAAGTGTTGGAGTTGTTCTGGATCTTATTTATGTGCTATTGGGGGGAATTGTTAATACTAATATTGTAATATACTTTATTATTTAGAGGTCCCTTTCAGTCTTTAAAAATTCTAACCTGAACAAGCATTTAATGAATATAATCATAGGTTTGCATTTGACTTTGCATACAGAACCTTTGGTTGGTTTTTATTAGAATTAGTGTTGCGTCTAGTTGATGTCAGTAATATCCCCAATGTGCAAAATGTTTCCTGCCTCCTCTCCTCCTCCTTTATTTTATTATGCTCTTTGTCTCTCCACTCTACTCTCCTTTCCAGTGCTGGTTTTCAAACTCAAGGGCCTCACACAGTCTAGGCTGGTGCTCTTCCACCAGGCCACACTGCCAGGCATGTCACCAGCTTCCCTGGAGTGCACAAACAAGCTCTGGGTCTCTTTGTTCACCTGCATCTGTACTGGTGTAGTGAAGGGAGCTTGGTGAATTTAGATGCTTCTGCCCAAAATAGTTTTGTGGCTCTTAAAGATTTGTCATACTTTCCTAAATTACCCTGGCTGTATGGATTTTTTTTAAAAATTACATGTTGTAATCATCTTTTTTTATTATAAAAACAAAAAGGCTGGGCCCTCCTTCCAGTGGTACCACTTTGGCAGTGGCTGAGGTTCTCGACTAGCTGGGAAGTTTGTCTGTGTAGTTCCTGTTAGCTGCATCTGGCCCCAGGGTCAGAGTGCATTGTTTTGGGGAGATGGAGCCAAAGAAGAGAAGGAATAAAGTCATGGTTGCCCTGCTGTACTTGTTGGAGATTTGGAGTTCATTGTCTTAGCTTAGATGCGGGGATGCCCTTTTTTGAGCTGGAGTGTTGAGGATTTAACCTAAGATTTCATGTGCTAAGTACTCCTTGCCACCAAGAAAACCAGTGATAGCCCCAGGTGAAAATAATTATTAAGTGACATTTACAATTTTGTTTTGTGTGTGTGTGCGTGTGTGTGTGTGTGTGTGTGTGTGTGTGTGTGTGTGTGTGTGTTTTGAGACAGGGTCTTTCTATATTGTAGCTCTGGCTATCTTGTAACTCAATATATTGCCCAGGATGGTCTCACACTCTGAGATCCATCTGCCTCCACTTCCCATGTGCTGAGCTCAGCAGTATCCACCATCATGCCTGGCCTTTCTTTCTTTCTTTCTTTCTTTCTTTCTTTCTTTCTTTCTTTCTTTCTTTCTTTTTCTGTTTTAAATTATTTATTTTATATAAGCAGTATCCACCATCATGCCTGGCCTTTTCATTTATTTATTTATTTATTTTTCTGTTTCAAATTATTTATTTTATATATATCATAGTTGCACAACTTGAGGCTGGTTAGATACAATTGTTTTTCAAAATCTCTTTGAATAGTTCCTAGATTATACATGCAAGTGACCGTGAAAATATTTGGCATTTTGAAACTTTGAAACTCTGAACAGGCACTTACATGAAGGAAAACATGGCCATTCTTAGAAATCCACATTTACAATAGCTGCTCCAGGACATGGTACTTGGAACCTTTGGCCAGGGCTGGTTGCTGGCCATTTTATCGAAGTGCCATCATAGTAAAAAATAGGTTTAAGGAAACATAAGTTGGGCTGTTCAGCTTCCTAGAGAGTACAAACCTGTACTGAGGTGTGTCAGGAATACTGGTACAGAAACCAACAAGCCCTGAGTGAGAGTACCCCTCCACCACCACAGGCTTCCTCCTGCCCTATATGCCTCAGTAGTGTGTCTGTGCTCAACTGACTGCAGCCTTCAGAGAATGGGGTGAATTTAGTGTTTTTTGTTCTGTTTGGTTTTTTTTTTTTTTTTTTTTTTTTTTTTTTAAATAGACTAGGTTAAGTTTGAACTAGCCAATATTCCAGTTAACAAGAAACTGTCCGACTGTGGATACGTGTATATGCCTCGGCTGGTTCTCCCGAGCTCTCTCACTCCTTGGTGACTATTTGCATACACATGGAAACGAGTCCTTAAATTAAAATATATATACATGTTTCAAAGTCTTTATGGAAAAAAATGATAAAGGTTTAACAAGTTCTAAGATGCCAATGTGTCAACTCCACACTGCAGAACCTACATGATGCTACAGAAAGTCAGAGCAAAGGTGGTTGATAAGGGGCAGGAGGGCCACGATGACATACCATGTAATCCCTGGGGGGAAAATTTTTCATATACCTCAGAGACCCCAAAGATTAAAATCCAGAAGGCTGTGAAATGGTAGATCCAGAAGCGCCTACCATGTAACACCAGGTTGGTTTCTGATACACATGTAAACATGCCCGGCCCTTTTAAAGACATGAATAGTAAGGCAGACTTTATTCACTACCAGGGCTGATTTTGCAGAGGTGAAAGGATTGAACTTAACTCCAAACACAGAATTCATAGCCAAGGAGAAAGTGAGTTTCAGTGTGTAGAAGGTTCCCAAAGGAGTGAGTGGGAGACAGGGTGACATGCTACTGCTTGAGACATGGTGGAAGGAGAGGCGCAGGGCCAGACACTGGAGTGGGTGGTGAGTTCTTAATAAAACTAGGTTGGATAAGGAAATGCTTCTGCTGAGCATTTTGGAAAAGCAGAGAGTTGTCAAATGCCTGCTTAGAACATACAACTGTAGCTCTTAGAGGTCCAAACTCTTCAAGCTCCTATAGTCTTTATTAAATATCTTTTTTTGAGACCGGATCTTCCTGTGTAGCTCAGTGTAGCCTCAAACACACAGCAATCCTCCTGCCTTGGCCATTCCCCACTCCTAAGTGCTGGGTTTACACAGGAGCGTATGCTACCATCCCTGTCTTTCTTTGGCTCTCTAAGTACCAAATAAACTTTCTATTTTGTTTTGACCTCCTACCATAGTTTGCAAAACTATACCATTGGTCTTCAGTCCATCTAAAGCTGCCCCAAACATCCAGTACTCTTAGAAAACAAATCACACCTCACCTGGTTGTGATGAGAACCTCCTGAATGGTGGTTACGTCATTCTTTGGTCAGCCCCCTTTGGATTTGGCTGGTCTTTTTTAAATGTGTCTCAAATAAACAAGTGTCTGTTCTGGCGGTGGTGGAAGACATGGAATGCAAAGTCTGGCCAAAGCTGTGTGAGATTGGTTCTTCATCCACTGTCACTGTCATGATGAGGAAATGCCTTCCAGTTGGAAAACAAAAGTGATTCTTCTGCCAAGAGACCAGCATAGTCATCACTTAATTCTGTAGGAAGACAGGAGCATGCTTGTTGCTTTGCTCTGCAGGAATGCCTGCATCTGAACTGTGCTAATCACTACACTGGCAGATAAATGTATCACTTGCTTACCTTGCTGAGGGTTGAACATATTTAACATCTGGGGTGTGATTCCTAAATGTGTTCTATAGTGTTCCTTGATTGTAGACAATATAACGACTTCCAGAAGAGCTATGTAGCTGTGTTGTCTCCCAGCAAATGCCAGGACTGATTGAGGCAAGCTTCAAGGGATGGAATGTGGCTGCTGTCAGCTTACTCTCTGGAGATGCCTGTGTGGTTTTCTAAACTGGAGCTTTTGCAAACTAAATTCTTGTTTGATATTTTACTAATTAGTTATACAGATTAGTTCTGTAGTTGCTGTGCATATAAGGTGTTCCTTTAGATTAATATAACTAATGGGGCAATAAAAATGAACCCTGGTTCAGCTCCCAGAAAAAAGTTTTAGTATTAAGAACGTGAGGAGGCTGAGAACTTAGCTCTGTGGTAGACTTTCTTGCCTAGCATTCAGGAAGCCCTGGGCTTAATCCTTAGCATCTAATAACCTGGGTGTGGTGCTACAGGCCTGTTATTCCAGTGCTTGGGAGGTAGAGACAAGATCAGAAGTTCAAGGCTGTCTTTGGCTACTTAACAGTTTTGAGGCCATACTGGCACATCTGTAATTCCAGTCATCTAGAGTTTGAGACAACCCAGTTGTGATTTCCTGAGGTCATCCTGGTCTCAGCAAGACTGTCTCAACACATTGAGGGGAGATGGGAGTATAGCTTGGCAGTGAAACCGTATCTGCATTCAGAAGGCTGGGAAGCTAATGCCCTACTCTGTAAAGAAACCTGAGTGTACTTTTGGGTAGGAAACCTTCTGTTCTTTTAGAGTATGTGTGAGGAGTTTTTTAATTTGGGGTTTGTTTTGCTCATTTCTTTATCTTCGTTTTTATTTTTTAATTTGTCCGGGAGAAGTAAAAGATACTCTTAATTAATTTGTCTTTTAGAGGAATACGTTGAAGGAATCAACAGAGGAAATGCTAGCCCTTTCCAAGGGAAAGCCTAGTGAGTTTCCTCGGGGTTCTGCTTGTAATCACACTGTTAGGGGAAGGAATGGTCCTTTGTTTTGGAGTCTTGAAGGGGCTGGGGGATTCCAGTATTGTTTAATTTAGATCTTGAGGCCCACCCTCAGAGGACAATGGAGCCTCTGCGAACACTTATCTCCTCCCCCACCCTTTCCTCCTCCTCTGCAGGGATGGGTGTGGGTGTGGTGGTGACCTATATTAAAACATGGCAGTAGTCTTAGAAAGAACAGAAGATGAAAATATGTGTGTGGTTTTTTTTTTTTTGAGGAAAAAATAAATATTTTGAAAGTTAACATTCTCAATACCTCCAGCTCCAGACCCCTGAGGGGCCTGCTAGAAGGGTTCATTGGCCATGCTGCCCGGTTTGGGAGGCAGCCCACCTGGCTGTCCAGAAACCCACTGCACTGCCACAGAAGGTGTGGGACCTATAAGGAAGCCCTGTGGGGAGAGTGTGTGGGAGGCTGGGTGTGGATCTGGACTTCACACACTGAACTGCTTCATCAGCATAAAATTCTGCTGAGTCATGAGACCTTGTGGTGGGGACATGACTCTCTAGTGCAGGCTGTGGGGCACCATGCCCTGCTGTGGTGGCACACCTGTCCTGTCCAGCAAGGACATCTGTCCAGGGTGGCACATGAATATGCGGAGCCCCCACTGGACCCCATGTTGGCCTGGGAGATTGGGGAACCCAGAGGGCATCTGCTCCACCATCCTGTTCTTCAGGTTCATGAGATGCCAATTGGGAGCCTGTGCCTTGGGTTGGTTCTCACTTTTGGAGGGTGGTACTTGGTTTTTTCAGAGGGGCTGATTCTGGATAAGTCAAATTCAGGAATGCCGGTAGGGCTGGGTGGGATTACCTCACTCACTCATTCATTACAGGTGCCACCCAGGGAGACCCCAAGTGGATATGTGGCCAGACACGTCTTTGCCCATCTTTGCTGCTGGGGTGGGTATGGGACCAGGTGGCTGGTTTTTAAAGTATAACTGGTGAACTCATTGGGAGCTTGGCTCAAGGGAGAGGAGCTTTAACACCTAGAGTCAAGAGTGTTGTGTTGATTCTGCACCAAATGTATTGCAGTAAGTTTGTGCAACAGCCAATTAAACATTCTTGCTAGTACTATACTAGTTGTGTAACAGTTGTGCACCTATTTCACAAATGAGGAAACCAAGGCTAGGTCAAGGAAGCACGGTCAGTCAAGGGCAGTGGCTTAGATCTGGAATCCTGATTGCCAAGTGCCTCCCTCTGCAAGACTCAGCGAGAGGTTCCAGGTTGGGAAACTACTTCTGACAGAGATGAGGGGCTCTTAAATCCAGAATGGAGTTAGCTAAGACCTTCTTAGAACTTCTTAAAATTTTTAATTGAGTATTTTTGAGCATATCATGCATAAGTACTACACTTACATAATTTTTGCCTCTCCCTCCAACTCCTTTTCCCGCTTTCAACTGCTGCGTTGCCCACACTTCCCAATTCACTTTTTTTTTTTTTTAAGGTTTTTTTAGTTATTATATGTAAGTACACTGTAGCTGTCTTCTGACACCACAGAGGAGGGCAGTAGATCTCATTACAGATGGTTGTGAGTCGCCATGTAGTTGCTGGGATTTGAACTGAGGACCTTCCGCATAGCAGTCAGTGCTTTTGACTGCTGAGCCATCTCTTCGGCCTCCAATTCACTCTTTAATCACACCCACAGACACACAAAATTTACTGAGTCTACTTAGTATTGCTCATATATAGATATGCTTAGGGCTGACCACTTGGGATTGACTAACCTATCGGGGTTATTCCCTAGGAAAAAAATGATTCTTTCCCTTCCGGCAACCATTGATTGCCTGTAGCTCTTCGTCTAGGTTTGGGGCCTTGGGAGAGTTCCCCCATTCATGTTGGCACATCAGCTGGTGTCATTATACAATGCTTGTTTAGGCAATAAGTTGTGATTTCGTGAATAGAGACTCCCAGTCACATCTAGATGCTGTCTCAGAGCAGCTATCTTGGATTTCTGGTGCTTACAATCTTTTCTCTCTGCGCTTCCCCAGGGTTTCCTGAGCCTTGAGTGTAGGGATTATGTTGTAGGTGAACCAGTTGGGCTGGACACCCCACAGTCATCTATCTTCTACATTTTGACTACGTGTGGATCTCTGTAATAGTCCCTATATATTGCAGAGGGGAGCGTCTTTGATGAGGTATAAAAGCTACATACACATCTC
>JADRCD010189471.1:1560-31100 GCA_019843815.1 Montemys delectorum
AAAAAAAAAAAAAAAAAAAAAAGTCTACAGTTACAAATAGCACCTAAACAAAGTAGTATATAGCCCATTCAATCTTTCCTTCACAGTGGTTTCTGGGAGAAAATGTTGTCTTTTCTATCTAATCCTTGGACGTTCTGAAAACTTATCTCTCAGTTCCCCACAAAACTATCTGGATGATCCTTGAAGACACAAGTCACAAAGTGATAAAAACTGTACGGTTGCATTTATCTGGGAGCAGTCAGACTCCTCGAGAAAGGGCAGGGGAGGGAAATGGGTATAGAGTTAGATAACTGGATGCAGTCTTGGTTTTACACAACAAATAGGCTCTAGAGGTGGTGCAGGTACAGCACTGTAGCATACTCAAGGCCACTGCACTGGATACCTAAGTGTGGCTAAAGCAGGAAATGGTGTATTTCACCACATGATGAACAG
Source organism: Montemys delectorum (assembly GCA_019843815.1). Classification (NCBI taxonomy): domain Eukaryota; kingdom Metazoa; phylum Chordata; class Mammalia; order Rodentia; family Muridae; genus Montemys; species Montemys delectorum. Next base: position 1,993 of record JADRCD010189471.1, read on the forward strand.
ATACATTGGGAACTTACGAACCACCTCTGGGAAGCAGCAGCAGCAGCAGATACAGAGATACTGTGAGTAGTGTTCGGGAGATAGTGTATCCTGAAAACCAGAGAGAGATGACTTGTCTCCGATTCACAACACTTTATTCACAGACACGGCTGAGTGACTGTGAAGACTGAAGAATTCTGAGAAACAGATAGGAGTGGAGGTGGGAAAGATAAACTAGGGAGAAGTACCCCTCCCAGAAATGTTGCATGTTTCCAAAACATTTATAAAACAGACCTAACCCACTGCCATGACAAGCCTGGGGAATGAAGATCAAGGGTCAGACTCCAGGGCTACAAAGAGGACCTTGCCCAAGGGCTGAGAGAGAAGCTTTCAGAGGTGAATTGCCTTGCCCCAAATTCCACAGCTACTAAGGAGCAGGGTGGGGACGTGAGATATCACTATCTCAACTCCTGGTGCTCACTCCCTAGCCAAGGATGACTTAAAACAGAATGAACCTGAAAAAGCCAAAAATAATTCTGTATTGCATTAAAGAAAAGAACGGATCCCTGTTGGATATGAGCATACAAATATGTATAATTTGAGGGTGTATTTTAAACCTGACTGCATCCTCCACTCCCACCCCTGAAGAGAAAAGTGGGTAAGAACAAAATGTGGGGTGAGAAGTCATCTGACTCACCCATGAGGTGGTGGGGAAGAACCTGTAAGCAAGCACTCTGAGTTTATTTCCAGCACACATCTCCCTCCGCCAGCCCTGGCAGCCAGCCCACCCGTGTGCTGCAGGGGCCTCCACTGGAGACGTGGCCAGAGTCCTATTTTAGGAGGACAGAAGTAGCCTAAATCATGTGGCTGTTAAGCTGGAATTTAAAGAACACACACACTGAGAGGTGGGGGAAGGGAGGGGGAAAGGAAGAGATAAATGGAGACAGAAACAGAAGAAACAGACACAGAGAAAGAGACAGAAAGAGGGGGAGGAAGGAGGGAGAGAGGAAGGGAGGGAGGAAGGGAGGGAGGGAGGATATATGATACTGGACACCACAATGTGCTAGCAGCTGGCCATCTGACGTGTTCCAATCTTGTCTAACCCAGAGAAGCCTTAATATAGTCCTTTTGTCCTGTCCATTCCGGGAACAGCCAGCAAAACTGCCTGCAAGAAAAAGCACACAGTCTCAGAGGTGAGCCAGGGACAGCCTCTGAGGTGCCAAGGATTTTTCTGAGCAAACATTGATGGACAGGTCTGTGTGTGCTGGAGAAACCCGTTCCCCTGGCTCATTGCGGAATTCAGCCCCAGGGGAAGTGAGCTAATGACTGGGGTGGTTCACCTTCAGCCCAGATGCATCATAAAATCTACTTGTAAAGCCTGGCTCTGAATACTTTTGCTCACCCAGATGGAGTTCTGTGGGACTCTGTGGCCTTTCAGATGGGAAGGTCCAGGGGCAGTTCTTCCTTTCTCTGGCCTAAGGCCAGGGCCAGTATCCTGAGCCTGTCAGCTAATCCAGGCTGTGGTCAAATCTGCTGACAGCAGCCACGGTCTGCCTGGAGTGTGTGCCCCACATCTGGGACTTGTGATTCACCAGCCAGTCTCTCCCCCAAACGTAGTTTTTCATGCAGGCCTGAGCACGCAGGACCCACAGAACCTGGGCTCCAGTGCCTAGACTTGTCTCTCCACCTAAGCACCGAATAGGGCTTGTCCTTATCTCTAAACAGCCTTCCCCTCCCCTTGGGCACAGCCTGATTCACCAGGGGAATCCCTGTCTTGACTTTCTCATTCTGAGCCTGAGCTATGGTGAGAGATTCCTGAATGGGTTCTGTGTCTTCTGAATGTTGTTGGTGTCTGTGAGGGCCCTTAAATTCAGAGGAACCTGTACCCCTCCCCCTCTTCCTACTCCCACCGCCTCATTCCCACCCAGCTCTGCTCCCTCAGCTTGCCCAGGAGAACCACTGCAAAGAACTCCAAGTAACTCCCATTCTAGCCAATTCCGTTTACCTGGATTTCCTATTTCTGCTCTCACCTCCTGGGCTCTTAATCCCTTGTCACGGCTGCTTGTGGCCCTTTGGTGACTCTTAAACTTCCCTTTATAGACCACAGTCTTCTCACGTGTTTCTGAGTGGAGCACACTAGTCTCCCTGCTGATTTGCGATGAGGATTCTGTAAACCAGCCAGCCTCTGGATAGCTTGTAGCTAGCTTCCAGTGTCCCTGACTGGCTCACCTGGCTTTTTGGTTCTCACCCCAGGGTTTCCCTGGCCCTGCCCCTGCCCCTGCCTGCTGGTTCCACATTAGCTTTGATCTCTAGAGCCCCTCCCTCACCTGAGGCAGCTCATACTAGGCTCAGCTCTTGCTGAGTCCATTTTTCAAAAAACAAAACAAAATTTGGCAATGCTTTTTATCAACAGGAAAAGAAGAATCATCTCATATTTATTTCAACTTTTTATTACTAATATTTATTAGATAATACCCCTCACCAACAGGAGTTGAACATTATCAAAATTCATCTCAATTTCTGCTACTCCAAAAACTCCTAGTCAAGCATCTATAACTGGTCAAAAAATAAGCCACGTTGTAATAGATTGGAGAATCTCTCCATCAGAATCCATAAACCAGTGTATAAGCGTAACACTCACCGAGTACCCAGGGGACCAGAAGGTACCTAAAAGTACCTGGAGATACCTCTCACACGAACACAAGTCTGCCATGGTATGTCATAACATAGGTAGGATTCTGCATGCCTCCTTTGACTTAATGTTAAATCATAAACAGTTTCCGTGTCACTACATAGACTAGTCTTTGGTATGTGTGTGGATATGTGTATGCGTGTTTATATTTTATGCGCTGGTCTTTGTGTGTGTTCAAGCATGCGTGTGTGCTGGTGTATATGGACCTTCAAGGACAACCTTAGGTAGGTATCATCCTTGAAAGCTTCCCATCTTGGTGTGGTGTCATTATTTAGAGACAGAGTCTCTTCTCTTAGGGCTCACCAATTAGGCTTGCAAACCCCAGAGATTTCCCTGTCCCTACCTCCCACTACTAGATGCAGACCACTGTATCTGGCTTTGTTATGTAGATTCTGGGCATTGAACTTAGGTCCTCCTGCTTGTCTGAGCCATCTCCCCAGCATCAGCTCAGGGACTGCAGAGTAACCCTTTTAGCACTGGTTCTCAACCTTCCTAATGCTGTGACCCTTTAATACAGCTCCTCATGTTATGATGACCCAACCACAAAATTATTGCCATTGCTACTTCATAACTGTTATGAATCATGATGTAAATATCTGATTGCAGGATATCTGCTATGTGACTCCTATGAAAGAGTTGAGAATCACTGCTTTTAGTTAAAATGCCATAACTGAACTGACTAGTGGATATTGGTGTTTTTCTACCATCATGTAGGAGTCTCTAGTATGCATCTTGGCACCAGGGACTTATTTAAGAGTATTTCTTAGGCCAGTTCTCAGCAGCAGGCTTTAGTAGGCCAAAGAAACTAAAGCTTTCCAAACCTGTTGTTGCTTCCATGACTTTATGCTTCCCTGAGATGAAGTTAGAAAAGTCTATCTGGGAAGTCTGAGCACTCCTCAGGAAAGCAGGAAGAAGAAACAAACATATGCAATTGTGTCAGGCATCCCACGTGGAATCTCTGATACGCTGCCAATCCAGCTTGCCCGGATTTGTTGATGCTCTTATTCTTTAGATCGTTTATGCAGCAATTCACCACGCAGTATTTTAGAAACGATGTTTATACAGTCTCATCAGTCCTCACATCCGTGCCCTGAGAAAGATGCTTTCACCACATTTCAAAAAGAGGATGCAGGCGCTCAGAGAGGTAAAGCCACGATTCCAGAAAAGCAGGACCACATGCAAGCCTGTTTTCTTTCAGTTCTCCCACACTGTGCTTCATCCCTCCCGGTCTCTCCATCTGCACATGTGCACAATGGAGTTTTCAATTTCTCCTGATTGGTGGAGGGAATGTTGGGGAGGTAGCCTGGGAAGAAGGTACATGCAGCTTCAGGGCTTTGCTAAAGAAAGCTGATTGCTCTCAGCTGTCAGCCCACAAAGCACTTCTCTTGCTTGCTGGTGAGAAGTATATTAGAGATAATTTGGCTTTGTGTATACACACACAAACAGACAGAGAAGGTTCCATGTGGGATAGGGAGGTGGCTCAACTGGTAAAAGTGCTTGCTGTCCAAGTGTGAGGACCTGCGTTCTAGTCCCAGGACCCCACATAAAGCTCAGTGGTATAACATGGGTCTATAATTCCAGCACTCCCATGGTAAGATAGGAATTGGAGACAGGAAAGTCCCCCAAAGCTCCCAAATCAGCTAATCTGGCATACACAGAAGCAAAACCTCTCAAACAATACAGAAAGCAAAAATGGATACCCAAGGGTGTCCTCTGACCTTTTACACATGGTGTGGTGGGCATGTATGTGCCCACACTCACATATGAACAACATATATAGTGGTAGGGGGCAGGGGTACCTGGAGAGATAGCCTACTGCTTTTGCAGAAGACTGGGGTTTGGTTCCCAGTACCCATGCTCCATGAGATCTGATGTCTTCTTTGGTCTTACATGTGCACATAATCACACACAGACACATATGCATAATTTAAAATAAATCTTTTTTTTTTTTTTTGAGACAGGTTTCTCTATGTAGCCCTAGCTGTCCTAGAACTCAACTCTGTAGACCAGGCTGGCTTTGAACTCAGAAATCTGCCTGCCTCTGCCTCCCAAGTGCTGGGATTAGAGATGTGTGCCACCACTGCTGGCTAAATCTTTTCTTTTTTAAGAGGAAGAGGATAGGAGGAAAAAAGAAGAAAATGAGGAAGAGGAGAAGAAGGGTCTCTCTAAATTTAGGACTTCCCATCTATTAAAGACAAAGACTGACCTGCTTTGAGGTTAATTATTTTCCAGAACAATCATTATTCATCCTGAGCTAATATCCAACCTACTAATGGAGTAGCCTGTCCTTATGTTAAAAATATGTGCTATTCTTATATTAGAAGTAGTTCTGTTGCCACTGGGCAGTGGTGTCGCACGCTTTTAATCCCAGCACTTGGGAGGCAGAGGCAGGCGGATTTCTGAGTTCGAGGCCAGCCTGGTCTACAGAGTAAGTCCAGGATAGCCAGGGCTACACAGAGAAACCCTGTCTCGGAAAAAAAAAAAAAAAACAACAACAACAACGAAAAGTAATTCTGTGGCAAAACAATTTGATCTGCCTGACTTTACCAAATTTGTGCACATTTTAAGACCTCAATTCCTTTAAGTCAATCAATATTAATTTGGGCCTTTTTACATATGAAAAAGGACATGTCTTTAATTCCCTGCATGTTTTAAAATACTGTCTCCCAAAACACACGGAATTTGTAAATCCCAGATGTTGTACAACTATGGCTCTGGGCATTGACTTCTGGAATTTCTTAGTGATAAAGGGCAAGGAAGAACTGAGGCAGGCACTGGATGAGTTTGGACAGAGATGGGCTAGAATCTGCACAGACTGAGGACGCCAGATTTGACTGGCTAAGTGATTTGATTAGAAGCCATTGGTTGGTGTAACCGATCAGCTATATGGCTCAAGGAGCTGAATTCTGCTGAGCATAAGACGAGACAAATGGTTCATTTGTCAGGCATCTTTAAGATATAACTAACAGACACCTGATCGTTAAAAGCAGAGGAGAAATTTCTTTTCTTTTTTTTTAAAGATGTATTTGTTTGTTTGTTTGTTTGTTTATTATAAGTACGCTATTACTGTCTTCAGACACTCCAGAAGAGGGCGTTAGATCTCGTTACAGATGGTTGTGGCCACTATGTGGTTGCTGGGATTTGAACTCAGGACCTTCAGAAGAGCAGTCAGTGCTCTTAACCACAAAGCCATCTTTCCAGCCCTGAGGAGAACTTTCTAATCCCTAGCTGAAAATTCTAAGCATAATTGAAAACAAATACTTAGATTATGTCATCAAAAATTGTCCCAGTTTCCTTACTCTGAATCTTTTCTCCAAAGTGGTGCTAGTGGCCAACAGCTTGAGGTGTGCTTGCCACAGAAATGGATGTAGATTTAAGAACCCATTTCCCAATTGTCCCATCAAAAATCTTAGTGCTACTAGAGCCAGAATCTTGGGTCCAGGAATAAAACCAGATCCAGAGGAGTGCAGATAAGTCTATTAGGACATCAGTTTGAGCAGGATAAGAAATTCAGTTCTGAGAAGTCTCACTGGAGGCTCCACAAAGAAAAGGAAAGAGGAGTTAAGTAAAAGGAGAGGAAGAGGAACATTGAAGAAACATGGCATCTATGGTTGCTGTGCACAGTGGAGTAGGGGGAAGAGGTTTGATGATGGCTGCTGTCTGCTTCATCAATCTTGGAACTCACACAGTGCTGTGAAGATGAGGTAACCAGCAACGAAGACCCACCCAGGTCAATGGAAGGCCCTTATAAGGAGCCTCTCAAGAAGTGCCACACTGTGGTGGCACTGGCTTTTAATCCCACCAATTGGGAGACAGAAGCAGGTGGATCTCTATGAGTTTGAGACTAGTCTACATGGTGAGTTCCAAGACAGCCAGGGCTATGCAGAGAAATCCTGTGTTCTGGAACTCACCCTGTAGACCAGGCTGGCCTCGAACTCAGAAATCTGCCTGCCTCCGCCTCCCAAGTGCTGGGATTAAAGGCATGCGCTACCACTGCCCGGCTAGGAGGAGTGTAGCTTGTGTAAGGAAGGTACTCTAAGAGTGCACAGCTTTTGTCCCAGTTTGTTTCTCATGTCACTGTGTGCATTTACTAAGGAAGACACATAAACGGTCTTTGTGGAAATAACAAAAACCATTAAGAAAGATCGTATCTCAAGACCCTAAACTTTGTAACATCAGATATCATGAATACATTTTATAAAGTTACTGCCAGTAAACCTGTAGGTGATTGTATGTCAAAAACGAAGGAAGGAAGAAAGGAAAGAAGGAATGGAAGGCAGGAAGCAAGCAAAGAAGTAAGTAACATAAGAAGGTTCTCATCAAAGTTTCCTTGTCCAGAACCTTCATACAAATAAGGGATTGGAGCTTACAGAAAGTGCTTGCTTCTAATTGGCGGAGGTCAGAGCTACACTGTTTGATAGGCAGTTCATTAGTCAGCTCCGGTTACTGGAGTAAGGCATTAGGAGGCTGGCTCCATCTTACACCCGTGTGTGTAGGCTGTGTTTGTAGCTGCTCTATTTTTCATTCTGGGGTTGTGTGAGAGCCTTTGGTTCTCATTTATTTAAGTCCTGCCGACCATGCTATGAAAGCACAAAATAGGTTAGGATAGCTGTGACTCAGCTTCTCAGCTCTCTGATCGCTCTATCCCTCTTTGGGGTAGCCCGTTTCTTTAGGATTACCTTACAATTGTCCTGAATAAGCTTACAGGTGGATCATCTTCAGCTTGGCCTCTAAATCTACCCCATTCTTCTCCCTGCTCTATAGGGGGCAGCTTGGTCTGTGTGGATGTTTCCATGGCTGCTATTCCCCTGTGTTTTCTTTTGGAGTATTATCAAGGAAAAGAATCATAGGAAATGGAGGAAGGGGAAATAACAAGGTTTAGTAGTTCCTCTCCCTCAGCCCCTTTTCAAAACCCCACATGAATTAGTTGTGTCTCTCAGTCAATAGTTAGGTCCGGCTGACCTAAGATATTCTCTCTCTCTCTCTCTCTCTCTCTCTCTCTCTCTCTCTCTCTCTCTCTCTCTCTCTCTCTCTCTCTCTCTCTCTCTCTCTCTCTCTCTCTCTCTCTCTCTCTCTCTCTCTCTCTCTCTCTCTCTCTCTCTCTCTCCCTCTCTGTCTCTCTCTCTGTCTCTCTCTCTCTGTCTCTCTCTGTCTCTCTCTCTCTCTCTCTCTCTGTCTCTCTCTCTCTCTCTCTTTCTCTTTCTCTCTCTCTCCTCTACAACATTAAGTGGTACTAAACCAATGCCTTACCATGAATAGGTGCCCCCACCCCAAAACTGTATTATCTGTTGTGATTTTTCCCTACATCTACCCATAACCCTGTGGGAAACTTATTTGAAAATATAATGCCATCAGTTTCCAGGATGTGACTGTTACAGCAAACTTGGCCATCCCTGAATGAAAGCCAGGTTTCTCATAGGACAGGGCTGGGTCACGTGCCTGCCCTTGAACTAGATCTGCAATCAGCTCCTTCCAAATCACAAGTATTGAGAATGGGGAGGAGCAGAGAGAAACAATCTATGATTACTACATTTAGCAAAGTGGGTAGGAAGGCGTTCTACTCATCAATATTAGTCTCAGTACCCGTCCTTAGCATCAGGATTTAGGAATAAATAAGGGCAGGTTCAAAGAATCATCGCCCGCTAAAACAGCGTTCGGCCTGCCCTCCATCCATGTGTGTACAAATCAATTCTTTTTAAAGATCTGGCCACTCATTTTCTGAACTCCAGGCCTGTTGTCAACTCTCTTCTGAAACAAATCGAAATTTCTATCATCGATTCACTTTGAAATGCCATAAAGCAGCACAGTCCTTGTCTAGCCGGGCAATAAAGCAAACCCTTTTGGCAGCTCAAACGGGCAGCCCCTGACAGAAGGACAGAAGGACAGGGCACACACCACTGAACATTGCCAAGAACAGACAATTTGGAAGCTGTCTGGTGGCAGGAATGACAAGGCCAAGATCATAACCACTTTGAAAAAACCTGACATGCGTTATGAGATAAAGATAAAATAGGGCTCCAGCGATCTCCTCTGAGCGCTGTAGAAGAACGTTTGGCCGCCACTACACAAAAATCTCCCTCTTCGGAGGGATTTCTTCTCATGCAGCCATTGTGATGGCTCTCCTTGGTTATCAACCTGACTACATCTAGAATTAACTAAAACCCAAATGGCTGGGTACACCTATAAGGAATTTTTGCTTCATTAAGGTATTTAAAATAGCAAATCGAGCAGTAATCCAGGTCTTTGAGGTAGGAAGATCTGCCTTTAATCTGGGCCACACTTTTTGCTGCCAGCCTATATAAAGGACTTGGGAGAAGGAAGCTAATTCTTCCTAAGAAGGCCATCCTTTTACTAGTGTTAGAACTTCTTCAAGATTCTGGTACATACTGAAGAGAAGCTGAGACCCTGAGACATCCAGCCTTGTGGACTGAACAACTAACTACTATTAGACTGGCTAGACGACAACCTGTAAGCCATTCTAATAAATCATACACACACAGACTATATTTATTCTATAAGCTCTATTCCTCTAGAAAACCCTGACTAATACAGCCACCCTGATAGCAAGTGACTGACAGATACAATAAGGATGAGTCTCTTTACGGGAAAAGCCATGCATGGACTTCTACTCTAGGAGCCTCAGTTTCTTAGAATAACCATTAACCAGAAAACTACTAGTCGAGGTTGCAGTTACCTCATTCTCCAACCGTTTGCCTCCACAGATCCTCCAACATCCCACTGTGCCTTTTTAATGGGGAAACTGGCATCCAAGGACACCCCTGGAGCATGTAGGTTTTCTCTGCCATACCTCCAGTGCTGCTCTGATTGGAGCTCAGGAACACATTTCCAGGAAGACAAACCTCCTGGACCACATTGTTTGCCTCTCCTCGGTCCGTTACCATTCTCTTCACCCATGAAACAACCTGGATGCCAACTCTTGCAGAAAAAGAATTTTCTAAAAGACCTCTTGTCTTTGGAGTCTAGAAAATGGCAAACAAGAAGAATTCTAAGGTTACCAACAAGATCCCTGTGCCACACCTGAGGTAAATGGAAGATGGTGAGCATTCAAAGTAAACAAATTGTGTTCAAGTCCCAGCATGTACCCTTGACCAAGTCACACCTTATGAATTTCAATATTACTAGTATTGCAGTTTAAGTGTTTCTAAACACTAATGATATGCTAAGCATTTAAAAAATTTAAATGAGGCCCTGTGAGATGGCTCAGCAGGTAAAGTGTTTGTTACACAAGCCTGGTGACCTGAGATCAGTCCTTGGAACCCAAGTAAAAAAGTAGAAGTGAGTTGACTCGGTAGTATTGCCTCTGCCCTCCACACACACTTTAGGGCATGTGCATCCCACACAAACAATTCATCATATTCACACACAGTATAAGATTAAACTGAATTTTGAGATGAGGTCACAAAGCTGAAGCAGATCTGATTTCTAAGTCTGGTATTCCTACTTTGCTATGGTTACTGTTATTCACCATGTAGGTTGCATTCTAAGCAAATGATGAAACCAACTCTCTGCTGAACTTGCAACCATTAAAAGCCATTTTAAAATTTCAGATTCTTCCAAACCACTTTGTAAGTACTCGTCTTGATTTATTCTTAGCAGCAACATTCTCAGGTCAAGAATGTTTACTTCAGTGCACTTTCTTTTCTACTCCTAAATAGAAACTTAGAAAAATATCTGAGCACGTTTCAAACCCACTGCTGGTGAGTTTTGGACCATTGCTAGGGACAAAAATACACGTACTTTTTCTGAAAACATTTCTTTAGCAAAACTCTCCCTGATGTCAGAATTGCTACTTACTTCAACCTTTAGAAGAAATCTTTGTGAGCTTTATCTTGATTAAAGTAAAAAGGAAAGGCAGCTTAGATACAGTGTGGAGTCTATTCGTCCCTAGTCTTTCAGACTTTGATATGTTGCTAATATTTGTGCACATGTGCACGCACACACGCACGCACGCACACACGCACACATACACACACACACGCACACACACACACACACACACACACACACACACACACACACACGAGAATGATGCCATTGTCCTTAATCCTGCATCACTCCGTCCCCTAACAGCACAGAGCCTCCCACCCTGATCTAGCCCTCCTTCTCCTCTCTCATCCATGAGGGTTTTCATCTGTTTGATTTAGGACTTGGTGAACAGATGTTTTTATCTTAATTCCATCCCAGAAAAAAAACCTGAAGTCACGAAAACATACTGAAATGGAAAGCCATCTTTAACAAGACCTTAAGAACCAGACTCAACACCCATTGCCAAACTCAATGAAGAATTGTTTGGAATAAAAACAGAACATCACTGTGGGGTTGAGCCAACTAGAAGGGCAAATACACTAGCACAGCTCTGGCTTGTATAACCTCCCTGCCCTTGAAATGAACTCTGGGGAGAGGCTGCAAAGTCAACCTTCACAATGAGGTAAGGAGTGTAACCTCCCTCTCACAGAAGTGCCTAAAATCTCCCTGTCTAAGCCAATTAGAGGAAAGGTCATTCCAAAATATTCAGATTTTTTTTTAATTTATGTGTTTATTTCTGTGTGTGTGCATGCACTCATACTTGCAGGTGCCTTAAAGCTAAAAGATGTTAGAGCCCCTGGTAGATATATTCATACCCTATGCTAATCCTGATGTAAAATTATATCCTATTCTTTTTGGCCTACATCCTTAGACTCTATTCCCACACATAGTTCTAAGTTTCTACTATGTATGAGCCATCAAATACTGTGCTTTAAAAAAAAAAAAAAAAAGAAGAGCAAACAATTTCTCCCTTGATCAGAGTCTGCATTTGCCTTGTTGAACCTCCTCATGTCTGCCTTTTATTTGGGTCCAAACTAGGAAATATCAAACACTGGAAGCAAGTCTTAAGACTAGGCATCCCCTTGCAAGGCAACTGACACAATTAAGGTAAAAGCCAACTTGGTGATGGATGCTTGTAACCCAGTGATGGTTTGGTACAGACAAAAAGGATCCCTGGGGCTTGCTAGTCAGCCAACCTAGCCTGCCTAGAAAGCCCCAGACCAGTGAGAGAACTTTTCTCGAAATACAAAGCAGGAATCGCCTGAAAAATGACATCAGAGTTGACATGGGTTCACAGATGCATACACATTCAACCATACCAAAAAAAAAAAAAAAAAAAAAAGAGAGGGGAAGAGACTTAACAAACATGCCAAATACAACATAAACTCACAAACCAGTACAATGATTTGAAACAATTATTAAACTTTGAGGGAACTCTGATGTCTGTTTAAGATGGGGTCCCACCATATAGCTCTACTGCCTAGGAATTTGTTAATGTAGACCAGGTTGGCCACAAACCTGAATTACCACCCCCAGCCTTAGGGGGTATGTTTTCCTTTCTCATGGCTATTCAGAGTAATTGACTCCTCAAGGACTGAATACTTGAGAGCAATTTTTAGCAAAATTTAGCAAAAGAAAAATTCGACATCTTAAAAGCCAAGAAAAACAGACCACATTCATAATCATAGTATTTTAAGAGATTTTACAAATAGAAAATGAAACTTCTGAACAGACAATGCATAGAAGAGATGGGAACCGTGATAAGCATTAAAAAAAAATCAGCCTCATTAGTAACCAAGGAATTGCAACATTTAGAAAGGCTGATAATATAAAAAAAAAAAAATATTGGTTTAGGCATGGAAGGTAGGTCCTTAGACTTTAGGAGTATAATATGAGCCATTGTTTAACTGAGCCCATGTTTAAGCCATTGGTGCCAGGTTAGGAATCTAACCAATAAAAGGACACACACAGATGCACACATGATATTTATTGTAGCATTCATTCTAGCCAACCTCAAAGTCTTTCCATAAGGGAACAATGAATTCAGTGGAACAGTATGCTTCGTTAGAGAGCTTTGTAAGCTAGAAATTTCTTGCCATATTAACAAAGTCAAAAATGTGCTGCCAAATCATGTCAAATACTTAAATCAGTTATGTACATTGGTATATGCACTTATTGTTAGGTTTCAAACCTGGGACAAAAGGCTGAGGTGCCTACTTAACTATCAAAGGGAATTCCAGCTGCCACATTTTTCCCTGCAACCCCTCAGTTCCTATCTGGCTGGCATACACTACTCCCTACCCTAAACCCCCCAGTTCAGGGAGCTGGGCATCTCTTCCCTATAATCCAACCATTTGGGTGACCTGATCTCTTTGTACCATTGGGCCTCCTGGCTGCTGTACCCGACTCCCCCCTCTCCTCTCTCCCCACGTCAAACAGCTCAGTGTGAACATGTCTACTCTGGACTCTCCCAGAGGTCCCTGACTCTGACTAGGTTCTCCCAAAAAAACCTACAATAAACCTTCTCCTCCACTATACCTAGGAGCAGTCATATTCCCTTTCCCCTTTCTTTCTTTCTTTCTTTCTTTCTTTCTTTCTTTCTTTCTTTTTTTCTTTCCTTCCTTCTTTCTTTCTTTCTTTCTTTTTTCATTCACTTACATGAATATATAAAAATCTATTGGCTGTGATGAGTGAAGGAGGGGATAAGAACATATTTTTCTCAATCCTGTATTTTACAAATACAGTAGTAATTATTTCTAGTAAAATGTTTGTGGTGATTGGGTTTAGAGAGGGGGTGTGTGCCCCCAGCCCCAGCCCAGCCATATGCTGCATGGGAAGCTCTCAGAGCAACTGTGCTGAGGCCATTATGAGCACTTGTATTATTATACCCTATTGTCAGCACCCTTACCCTTCACAACTATCAATACTGATATACCTCTCATCAGAGAAATTTAAGCAAAATTTACAACTGAAACACATTTATTCACACAGCACATCTTTGAGGCAAGGCTATAATTCCAAAATCTACAGACATAATAAATGACTTGCCCAGATTCTCAAACAAGTCAGGAAATGATCCAGAGACAGAATTCTACTCCTGCACAAATAAATATACACACTGGCTCTCAACGCAGTGCTATAAATACTCCATCCCCTGGCATCTCGGTCTCTCCTCAAGTAATTGAGTGTTTAAATGACTTGCAAACCCTCACACTGCCTCAAAAATTGCCTATGTCTGGGATTCTTTTTTCGGGTAATGGCTTTATAAAGTTTAACATCAACCTTCCCAAGAAAGTCAAGAGAATAAGATTCGTTTTCATCTTCTGTAAAACTCTAGAAGAAATAGTGTTTCCCCCAAATGACAGCTCTGATCATACCATTTCTCCTATGATCAAAACCTTAGCAGGGGGACTCTGTAACTACATTGCTCTAATTCTGAAAGCATTCTTAAGGAAGTATGAAGATAAATGAATCAGGAAAACTGATCAAGGAAAACTTGCCTCTTCCAATAACTTCATGTGCAACCATGTATAACTCCATTAAATTCTATGATCTCAAATTCCCCATATATAAGATAATGCTTCCCTGATTAAATACATAGGCTGTCTCAAGTTTCAAATAAGAGAGACTATGAAGTGTTAGATATCCACCGTTATTACTGAATGAAAAAAAGAGAAGTAAAAATGAAGGACATAACTGCTTCTAGGTATGGTGGAGAAAAAAAGTTTATTGTAAATAAAAGGGACATCATAGCCAGAGGCAGAGACATCTAGGAAAGTCCAGAGTGGACATGACCCTGAGTCATGTAAGAGTGGGGGCTGGGGCTGGTGAGATGGCTCAGCAGGTAAGAGCACCAATTGCTCTTCTGAAGGTCATGAGTTCAAATCCCAGCAACCACATGGTGGCTCACAACCACCCATAATGAGATCTGACACCCTCTTCTGTTGCATCTGAAGACAGCTACAGTGTACTTGTAATAAATAAATAATAAATAAATCTTTAAAAAAAAAAAAAAGAGTGGGGGCTGGGGACAGGGAAGAGAAAGGGGAGAAGCAGCAGCCAAGAGGGCAAAAAGTAAAAGGGCAGATAACCAAAATGGCTGGGTTATATAGGGAAGAGCCTCTGGTGGAAGAGCAAGCCAGCCCCTCGGCTGGAGAGTTCAGGGTAAAGGGCAGGATATGCCAGCCGTACCCTGTAACAGGTAAGGACTGAGGGGTGCTGGGAGAACCTGAGAGTCAGGTTTACTTTGATATGTTAAATGGGCACCTCAGCCTTTTGTCCCAGGGTTCGAGACTTAGCAATTATTAATGGAGTTCTTCATTTGAGTGTATTTTCTACTCCATCTTCAAAGTACAAAATGTCTGACTTGCTAAATTTAAGTCTCTCCAGTAGTAGCCCAGAAATTGTTTAGTTTAGTTTAGTTCTAGACTGAGTTCTCATCTTCAACATCTAGAAAAGGAGCATATGAAACTTGTTAGGTGTATCAGGTTCAGTCCAGGATTAGGGAACATGGTGCAGAGCTTTTTGGGCTGCTTCTAGAAACTTGGCAAGAATTTGACATTGGGCTAGGACAAGGAAGTAGACTTCAGGCAGGAATTTGACATTGGGCTAGGGCAGGGAAGTAGGCTTCAGGCAGGAATTTGACATTGGGCTAGGGCAGGGAAGTAGACTTCAGGCAGGAATTTGACATTGGGCTAAGGCAGGGAAGTAGGCTCAGATATCTTGGTCATCCTGATTAGCCCCTAGAAACAGTGACCTTGGGACTTTGCTTATTGCCTTGCTTGTTCCTTGACTATTTGTGTTTATTGCCTTGCTTGTTCCTTAGCCTGGAACTCACCTCATTACTTACAAGTAATTAAAATGGTATAAAAGCTGACTGGGGAAAAAATAAGCCCACTTCAGCCTCAGAACAGGCTGAGGTCATGCTCCAGTGTTGTCTCATTGTCTTTTTCTTTTTAATCCTCAATCCCCCACTGAAGAACCCATTGACTGACTGAGCTGGCTTAGTCAGAGCATTATACTAGAGCTGCTTCATACTGCAGTATCTGCCACAGTCCTTATCAGCAAAAAATGCCCCTTCCTTCATTTTCTGCTCTCATGACTCTACTTCCTAAACCAAAGCCAGAGCTGGATTAAAAGATGGGCTTTTGGGCAGTTGCTCACATCACTCACCTATAAGGGGTACTGAAGCATCGTTAGAATATGAAGTCCCTACATAGGTAATTCAGGCATCCACAGGGAAACTCTTGCATGTTAGCAGGTGCTTCTCACTGGTGTGGGGCAGTAGACCGTGCCACCAGACAGAAAGACTGGTAAGGTAGCATCAAAGTTCAGAACCCCAAAAAAGGAATTTCATTTCTGGTTCACTCTGAGTAAGTTCTATGAATCCTCATCTGAAGTGGAAACTTTAGGGTTCTTTGGAAAGTTGGTTGGATGGTGTTTGGCTGGGGCAAACACGTGAAGGAACATTTTGTTAAAGTAGATACAGGTGTGAAAGGCTAAGGCCGACTCATAAAGAAATGTTTCCCTATAGCAGACACAGGAGAGAGGATGTCCTGCTAAAGCAAACAAGTGAAAGGACCCGTGATGAAAGATTCTTTGCTAACCACACGAGTGTATTGGTCTGCCTTACTTGGTTGAGCTGCATTTGTTGAGACACCATAGAGAGAAATGCACCACAAAACTTCTGGTGGTATGCTACAGTGTGTTGCTACTTCCAAAGACTTGGGCTGATTGGATGCACTTGCTGAGCAAGACACATGCTGAGGCAAGGCACATGGAGAACAGGTGATGTTTGGAGGGTAGAAATAGGAGGAGAGAGAGAGAGCTTGGCTTGCTGTACAGCTAACTGTGCAACACGTGTGGGTCTCGTGTTTTCGCTGATCTTCACTTCTCCGAAAGAGGCACAGTCAAGAACCTTTCCTGGTGTTTCTGTTGGTCCCTCCTGCTGAGTCAAGCCAAGGCTGAGGCCTGGCTGTCTCTGCTAGGTCACGTCACCACTGTTGCTGACCCGACTCTACCGAACTGGACTGCTGGTGTATCCGTGAGGTGTTTACAAGTGGATCGAGCTGCGAGCTGCTACAATCTGCTAACCTGTGAACCGAGCTGCCGATTTCCAGACAACACAGATGGGAACTGCTCCAAAGAACCTTTCCAAACAGTTCCACTTCACCTGTATCCTTTCTTTTCCACTACCTCTGGTGGGTAGTGGGCTACAGGGAGGTTAAAGTATTTAAGAACCATCACTTAAACTAGGATTTAAAAAAATTAAAGTTACATTCATCCTCCATGAATAAAGCAGTTTGGACAAACAAGGACTGTTTCCTTCATCAAGAGCCCCTGGGGGCGGGGTGAGTCTTCATCATGAGCCCAAGTCTTTCATCAAAGGCTCCCCTTACTCTGGACACTCACTTAGAGCTAAGCCAGATCCCCACTCCTGGGCTCATTGCAGCCCCATAGTCCATTCCTAACTCTTTGTGGTTCATAGCAACAGGAGTTTGAGAATCACAGCTCCGTTCCAGCTCACACAATTCCTCACCTGTAGAAACATGGGCTAGAACTCTGTGATGGTTGCATATGCTTGGCCAGGGGAGTGGCTCTATTAGAAGGTGTGGCCTTGTTGGAGTAGGTGTGTCACTGTGGGTGTGGGCTTTAAGACTCTCATCCTAGCAGCCTGGAAGTCCATATTCCACTAGCAGCCTTCATATGAAGATGTAGAACTCTCAGCTCCTCCTGTACCAAGCCTGCCTGGAGGCTGCCACATTCCCACCTTGAAGATACTGAACTGAACCTCTGAACTGTAAGCCAGCCCTAATTAAATGTTGTCATTTGTAAGAGTTGCCTTGGTCATGGTATCTCTCGACAGAAGTAAAACCCTAACTAAGACAGACCCCTATCTTAGACTGCATTTTGCCCCCCCACAAGCGGCATGTCCAGAACCCCAGAGAGGAAACACAGCCTAGCGCCCCTGAGTTTTGCCTCCCTGAGCAGCTTATCAGCAGCATTCTGACACCCCAGCGGTGAGGCAAAAACTCAGACCCACAACTGCTGTGACAAATACCTGACAGAACCACGTAAGAGAAGAGCTGATAGGAAAGAGTGTGGATAAGGTATGAGGCAGGTTGCACTGCACATGTAAGCACACAGAGAGAGGTGGATGCTGAGATTCAGTTGGCTTCTTCTCCCCTTCTTTCCTCTCAGTCTGGGATTCCAGTCCACGGGATGCTGCCACCCATGTCTAAAGTAGCTCCTTTCTGGTCAGTTAAGCCTCTGGAAACACCCTCACAGACATTTCCAGAGATATGTTTCCTAGATGATCCCAAGCTCTAGACGATTCAACAATGAGAACTAACCATCACATAGAGATGTTAAGATATATTTGCCCTGTTTGAAATACAACCCAAGCAAGTGGAAATAAAACATACAGCTAACTGAACATTTATTATGTGCTTTTTTACATACCAGGCCCTATGCCAAGAGCTTTACATATATTACTTATTTTAAACCCAGCAATTATATATGTGACTAAACCTATTTTCCTGATGAGGAAATTCAGATACCAAAGGCTGTTGTGCAGGTAGCATATGGTGGGGTTATTTGTATGCAATCTTCCTCCAGAAGCTATACTAACCAGACCTTCTAGTCCTTCCCCAGTTTTTCAGTCTGTTATTATGGTTTGAATGTACAATGGCACCACATAGGCTCATGTGTCTGAATGCTTGGTTCCCAGATGGTGGTTCTGTTTTGAGAAGATTGTGGATCTTTTACGGAGTGGAATCTAGCTAGTGGAAATGGATTGCTAAAGGGTAGGCCATGAGGGCTATATAGCCTGGTCCCATACTGGACTGATAGCTCTTTCTGCTTCATGATCCACTGAGATATAAAAGTTTCTTCAAGGAGTTGTGGACAGAATCCTGCTCTATGCCTTCCGTGCCATAATGTGCTCTATCCTTTCAAAGCGTGAGCCAAAATAAGTCCTCCTTCTCTTAACTTGTTAACTAAGATAGAAAATGGGTACCAGGAATATGGTTGCAGCTTTAATAAACCTATCTAGTTTGTAGACTTCAAAACTGCAAAAGGAATGCAGAGAAGTTTGGAGCTATTAGCTAGAGAAAGAAGCCCCAGATTGCTACAGGCTGCACTGGCTAAACCAGTGCAAAACAGTGTAAAACTGGCTAAACAGTGCAGGGAGCTTGGAAGACCAGGATGCCAACACAAACAGACAAGGGACACCGAGCTTGTGAGATTTCAGAGGAGACTAGCTTTATCAGGAACTAGATCCAAAGCTGTTGGCATTACATCCTGAAAAAGCATCTTGGCTATGTCCTGAAAACCCAAGTGAGGTTGAATTCAGAAGTAGTGGGCTAATTTGTTTGGTAGAGGAAATGTCAAGCTAGCTTTGCTTTCAGGTTGCAGCATGGTTACTGCTAACTGTTCTTAGCAGGTTACTGAGAATAGAGGGCAAAAAGTGATGTTATTTCTCTACCAGTGAAAAGCCAGATTAGGGTATAAAATGCATGTAAATATGGAATTCTTTCATTTAAAAAGAGAACACCTGAGAAGTTACAGCCCCTAAGGCAACCTGTTGAAACAAGGCAGCCTACCAAAATTATTTTCCATGTTCTGCCAGCTGTGCATTCAGTACAGCTGCAGCTGTGGTTCGATGGGGCTGCACCTCAAGCTGGTGTAACCTGGCATCATACATACGATGCTGGCTTTCCAGGCACACATAATGCAAGAGCTACAGCATCATGGAGGTCTATGCCAAAGTCCCCCAAAACCCAGTGGCCAGGCAATGTGTGGCAGGATCAGATTCCCGAGAGACTGATACAGGAAGCTTTGAAAGTGAAGCTGCATTGCAATAAAGACTACAGGATATTGGAGATGCTAAGAATGCAGGATGAGGAAAGGCTGCAAGCACCAAGTAGAGCCAGTCCAAGAGAGAATGCACATGCACATCAGGGAGGAAGTCTGGAGGAGTGGGTCTACCTAAGCCTACTACTCAAAAGATGTCACCTCAAGTTCCAGGTACCAGACATGGAGCTGCAGGATTATTTACCCTGCTGGGTTCTGCGCTTGCTTTGTTCTGGAGCCTTTCCTTGCTCTTCTCCAGCTTCTCCTTTTGGAATGGGAACGTTTACTCTGTGCATTCGCACACTGCAAGTGTGTAAATAGTTTCCTTTTTATTTCTCAGGGGTTTACAGTCAAAACATTATGAGTGCCAGAAAAGACTTCAGACTTTTTAAGTGTTGGAACTGGTTTTTAAAAAAAAAAAAAGTATTGGAACTGTTAAGAATAAGTATTGGAACTGTTAAGGCTATAGGGATTTAGGGAGGTGGATTTCATTTTGTGTTATGAGATAGCCAAAAATCTATGTGAGCCAGAGCCAGCATGTTATGGTTTGAATATGAAATTTCCCTCGTGGGCCCATGCACTTGAACACTTGGTCTCTAGCTGGTGACACGATACCGGGAAGCTGTGGATCTTTAAGAGATGTGAGAAGTCCAGGCTGATTCCATGACAGGCTGCAAACTGGCAGTTAAGGAGACTGGGCCTAAATCTCTGTTTCCAAGAATTGGGAAACTTCAGGCAAGTCCAGGCCTCAGAAGCTGCCCTGCCACCTGGCCTGAGGAAAGGCCAATGGGTCAGCAGCAGTTTCCAGACTTCCTCAGTTACTTCCTTAGCAACAGTTTCCAGATCCCATGCCCCAGTAATGGAATGTCCATAGAGATGGACCCAACAGATTAACACAGAGGTCACCTACCCTGGAATTCCCTAATGTGCTTTAAATCAGGCCTGCAAGCTCACTTGGTTGGTAATGGGTAATCCCAGCATGCTGGACTCCTGCAGAATAAAACACTCTTTGCGTTTACATGCTACTTGAGTCTGGGGTGTCATTCTTCAGCGAGTCATGGTCCCTTACAGATGGGGTCCAGCTAGCAGGAGTGGGTGTCTAGGGGTTGGGCTTTGAGGATTGTAGCCTGGCCCTGCTTCTAATCCAAGAGCTCTGCTTCCTGATTCGTTGAAATATATAACACATCATCCCACAAGGTCCCACTGCCATGCGCAGAGTCCCAGCATCCATAATCTCCAGCTCGGACAGTCTATATCCTCTTGAATTGGGAACCAAATAAATTGTTCCTTCCGAAAATTGGTCTGTCAGGTTTTGGCCACTGCAATAAAAGACGTAACTAATTTATCTGACAAACAATTTTGTATCTTGCCTCATTATGCAGGTTTTAGTGAAATTCATCAGGTAGACTAAAACTAAAACCATAGAATTATTCATGGCTCAGGCTGTTGACAAGGAACCAGTGACCTATTTAAAACCTGTTAGTTAATATGTTTCAAAAAACATGCTCAGTTCAGAAAAATTGCAAAAGAGGGCACTACAGACAAGGGTGAAAGATGTGCCAAAATGTTTCAAAATACTTACACCATGTAGGGATGTGTATAATCTAACTGATGGAAAATTAGTTATTTACTGTCCCCATGAAATATGTATTAAACAAGTATTTTTAAAAAATTAATGATGTATCAGATTTCAATAGCATGTAAAACAGATTTCACTCTACCTAGTTAAATATAAAGGGATTTACAAGGAGGAATTGGGTGTTTAAAAAAGCACCAGAAGAGTTGGAACAACAGGATTGAGGCTGAACTTTCAGAGACACCTTCCAGAGCCCCTTTACAGAACTAGCCCAACCTGGGCACCACACTTACGTGACACAGAATTGGGAGTCTGGACACTCTGCCATGATCTGGACCAGCAAAATGGGTGTCCCACTTTCTATCTTTCATCATCCTTGAAATGTAGGAGCTCGATGCTGGGACATCAGCTTGAACTGTCTCAGAAAAAAAAAAAAAAAAAAAAAAAAAAAAACAGACAAAAACATTCCTTCCTAGTGGGAACCACAGATGTGGCAAAAATGTAGTCTTCCCTTGGACACTCATGTTCAGCTTCCACACAGTCGGAAGGCACAGAAACTAGGGGTATAATCCAACCTGTAGGTCTCCTGGCAAATGTAATCTCTGTGCTTCTAGCTTCAATCAGTAAGACCCGCCATTAGAATTAAATTCTTCAATCTATGATGTAATCAACAATCAGATGCCAAGCTAGTAATCAGACTAGTACCCACCCGTCTTGCTCCAGGCCTGATGTAACCACCCTGGCAGGGATGAAGATACAGTCGTGCCCCTCCCTTTGGCTATCAGACAATTGAAATGATGCTCTCCAAAGAGTGTTGGGAAAAGAAGAGGGCTGAAGCCTGGCGCCAGTCTGAGGAAGAACGTGGTTCCCAGGGAAAGATTCTACAGAGTTCTGAGAACTTGTCAGACCACCTTGCAGGGCAGACAGGAGCGAAGACAATGATAGGTCATTGATAGGCAGGACAACATCTTCACCAGAAACTTCATGGTCATGCATACATCTAGTGGCCACTAGCTAAAGGGAAGGACTCTAGACATTCTATCCTATTGTCTTCCTTCCTATCAGTTCTGCTGCTATAAACTTGAATAACATTAAAAATTATTTTTGAGAAGTTGGACATGATGGTACAAATCTGTAATCCCAATATTAGGAAGGTGAAGACAGGAGGGTTAGGATTTCCTAGTTATCCTCAAGTCTATACTTACTGAGCTTAAGACCAACTTGAGCTATATGAGACCCAGTCTCAAAAAAAACAAAAAATGTAAACACAAAAATTCATTATTTATGAAAATCCTAAATGCCATGCCAAAAGGAGTTCCTTACCCAACAACAGTGAATGAGAAAATGACTTTAATATCTGGATTTTACAGAAAGTTTATAATAATATCTTGTCTCATTGCTGTGATAATCTGACCAAAGCAACTTCAGGAAAGATTTGTTTTGGCTCATGGTTCAAGGGTACCATCTGACATACTGGGGAGATTATGGTAGGAGGTGCTGAGGCACCTGGTTGCATTGTATCCAGTGGCGAAGCACAGAGGGATAAATCTTCAGTATGCTTTCTTTTTATGAGGTACACACTGCATCCCATGGCATGAAGCCATTTATCTCAGGGTGACTCTTTCCACTTCAATTAACCTTATCTAATAATCCCTCATAGGCTAGCCCAGAAACTTGTCTCCTAGATAATACTAGGTCTTGTTAAGTTGACAATATTAACCATCATAGTACACATACACACACACACACACACACACACACACACACACACACACACACACAGGGAGAAAGAGAGAGAGAGAGAGAGAGAGAGAGAGAGAGAGAGAGAGAGAGAGAGACTTGAGATTGCCTAGGAGATAGACTAGAATTAAAATGGTGACAGTGGAGCTAGAGAAAAGGATGGACACAGTGAGTGATCTATTGTTTGGTGTCTTCCATTGTTCTGTACGTTTCCTCTGAGACTGAAACACTCCATCAAGGAAGCTTGCCAGTGAACAACTCAAAATAGCTTCAGAAGTCCCTGAAACTGACTAGATCCATTAGGCCCCACCCTGCCAGAGTATAAAATAAAAGCTGAGAGTTCCCTCTCAAACAGTAGGAAACTGAACTGCCCAGAAGACTCTCAGACTCTGAGACCAGACAAGCAGTCTGGTAGATACAAACCAACTGAGCTGCCTGGAAGAAGTTAAGACCAACTGAGGCATCTAGAAGGGATATTCTCCAGCTTGTTTGGTTTCCTGCAGGCTATGCAGTGTGCTCCAGGCCCCCAGCTTTGTGAGCTGTCACCCATCCTGAGTCATTTCTGCTTCTACAAGTAACCCTCACCCATATTCCAGTAACACCATCGGTAACACCGATAGAACTCATAGGTTCACCAAATTGGACTTTGGTTGTCTCCATACTTCAGCCCGCCATGGGTTCCCTATCTGCAGTAAACAGATGTGTGTTTTGCATCTCCCCAAAAAATGTTTTTTCACATAACACTCACTTTTCCTTTCCACAATTATTTCCTTTTAGACACAGCCTCTCATCTTTTCCATGGGATTTGAGTGTTGATGAGAATAAATCTGTCCTCAAAACAGGAGAGGGACTTAGGAGATGGCTTAGCAGTTAACACTTGCTGCTCCTTCAGAAGATCCAATTTTGGTTCCTAGCACTCATGTCAGGCAGCTTACAACTGCCTGAAAGTCCAGCTCCAGGGAATCTGATGCCCATTTTTTTTTGTTTGTTTGTTTTTTGGAGACAGGGTTTCTCTGTGTGTAGTTCTGGCTGTCCTGGAACTCACTCTGTAGACCAGGCAGGCCTTGAACTCAGAAATCTGCCTGCCTCTGCCTCCCAAGTCCTGGGACTAAAGGCGTGCGCCACCACTGCCCGGCCTGATGCCCATTTCTGGCCTCTGCAAGCTCTTGTGCACACCCTTCTCCCCCCACCCCCGCCCTAGAAGAAAGGGGAGAAGGGAAGGAGAGAATATGAATGGATTAAAAACAAATCTTTAAACACACACACACACACACACACACACACACACACACACACACACACAGAGAGAGAGAGAGAGAGAGAGAGAGAGAAGAGTTTTGAAGTGGATACTACAACTGTTTAGTTCACAAACATAACCTCAAATTAAAGTCTTTTCTGGGAGCCTTCTTTTTTTTTTCCTTTTTTAATTTACATTTCAAATTTTATCCCCGCCGGGCGGTGGCGGCGCATGCCTTTAGTCCCAGGACTTGGGAGGCAGAGGCAGGCGGATTTCTGAGTTTGAGGCCAGCCTGGTCTACAGAGTGAGTTCCAGGACAGCTGGGGCTACATAGAGAAACCCTGTCTGGGAAAAAAAAAAATTTATTCCCTTTCCTCATTTCCCCTCCACCCATTCCTGCTTCCCTGTCCTGGCATTCCCCTACAGTGGGGCATCAAGCCTTCACAAGACCAAGGGCCTCTCCTCTCATTGATGTCTCACAAGAGGAGCCTTCTTCCAGTGCTGCTGGAAAAAGGCTCTCTCTCCCTAGAAGTTTTGAGATGTCACAGATCATCATATTATCAAGAGAGAACTTATCATCAACAGATATAATATAGGATCAAACAGACTTCATTTAAGCCATAGAATCCACCCATGCCCATACTGATGAACTTATGATGCTGGTTTTTGTTCAGACACGGTCTCAATACATAGCCTAAGAATTTGAGTTTGCCATCTTCCTGCTATAGCCTCTCCTAAGTGCTGGGATTACAGGCATGTGCACCATACCGTTTATGTAGTACTAGGGACTGAACCTAGCACCTAAGAGTGCACTCCAGTATTTAGGCACACACACTGAATACATGTAACTTTGAAAGATTCTTCTTGACCCTGGTGTAGGGGGCATGTAAGATGACAGAAGGAAGAGGATGAACACTAAAAATGCTAATATAGAGCTGGAGACATGGCTCAGTGGTTAAACACATTGGCTATTCTTACAGAGGACCCAAGTTTGATTCTCAGTACCCACCTGGTTGTTTTCAACCATCTGTAACTCCAGTTAGTAGATCCAGAACTTTTGGCCTCTACAAACACCAAGAATGAGAGTGGTGCACAGACATACATGCAAGCAAAACATCCCCACACACAAAATTAAAAACTAACAACAACAAAAACACTAATAAAAAGTAACAACTTGGGGGTTGGAAAGATGGCTCAGTGGGTAAGAGCTCTGAGTACTCTTCCAAAGGTTCTGAGTTCAAATCCCAGCAACTATGTGGTGGCTCACAACCATCTGTAATGAGATCTGATACCCTCTTCTGATGTGTCCGAAGACAGCTACCATGTACTTATTTATAATAATAAATAAATCTTTAAAAAAAAAAAAAAAACTTGATGCCTGTGGTGGTCTGAATATGCTTGGCCCATGAGAAGTGGCACTTTTAGGAGGTGTGGCCTTATTAGAGGAGGTGTAGCCTTGTTAGAGGAAGAATGTCCCTGTGGAGGTGGGGCCTTGAGGCTATATATATATATATATATATATATATATATATATATATATATGCTCAAGTCCTGCAGGTGTGATAGTCTCCTGGATGCCTGCTGGGAGAAAGTTTTCTCCTGGTGCCTTTCAGATCCAGAGGTAGAGCTCTCCAAAGTACCATGTCTGCCTGGACACTCCCATGCTTGCCACCATGTTGATAATGGACTGAAACTGTAAGCCAGCCTCAATTAAATGTTGTCTTTAAAAGAGTTGCTTTGGGGCTGGAGCGAGCGGGGCCAGAGCGAGCGGGGCGGAGCGAGCGGGGCCGGAGCGAGCGGGGCTCATACACATAAAATAAATAAAAATAAATCTTTAAAAAAAAAAAAAAAAGAGTTGCTTTGGTCATGGTTTCTTTCTTTCTCTTTCTCTCTCTCTCTCTCTCTCTCTCTCTCTCTCTCTCTCTCTCTCTTTCTTTCTTTCTTTCTTTCTTTCTTTTGTTTGTTTTTTGAGACAGGGTTTCTCTGTGCAGCCCTGGCCTGGCTGTCCTGGAACTCACTCTGTAGATCAGGCTGGCCTCGAACTCAGAAATCCACCTGCCTCTGCCTCTCAAGTGCTGGGATCAAAGATGTGCGCCACCACTGCCCAGCTATGGTTTCTCTTTATAGCAATGGAAACTCTAAGATAGAAGTTGGTACCAAGGTCTGAGGTATTGCTATGATAGGTCTGACTATGTTTTTTGTTTGGAAGAATGTGGACTTGGGGACTTTGGACTTACAAAGCACAGGAATGCTTTAAGTGGGGGCTTAGTGGGTCATCCTAGTAGGAATATGGAAGACAGTTGTTCTGAGGGTGATTTGAACTGTGGGGGCATGGCTTTTACTATGTTATCTGGAGTTCATTCTTATGATGTTTTGGTGAAGAATGTGGCACCTTTTTGCCTTTTTCTTCAGAGTCTGTGCAAGGCTAAAGTGAAGAGATGAATATTGGTTGCACTGAGGAAGGTCTCGAAAAAAAAAAAAAACCTAGCGTAAACTCTGCCCTGTGGTTCACTCTTACAGAGTTTTGATCAAGTATAGCAAACAGAGAAGGGAAATATATAAAATGTATGGTTCAGATATTAAAGGGGCACCAGGAAGTAGAGTGGAAGTAGGTATGAAATTAAGAAAGTGGTGATCTCAGGGCAAGATCTCACCCAGATAAGCTTATTGTTTATGTTTTTGCAGTTGAACAAGTGATAGTTATATCATTAGGTACTATTATGACCTGGTTATTGTTTTAATTTGGACATAAGGAGATATGATTATGTGTCAAATGACAAAGGATGGATAATGATAGCTGTTCTTGGTTGTCAACTTAACTATATCTGGAATAGACTACAATCCAGAACTTAAAAAGATCTTGTGAAAAGGTAAAGAAAGGCTTAGACTTAGGCATGTGTGGTGGTTTGTATATACTTGTACCAGGGAGCAGCACTATTAGGAGGTGTGGCCTGGTTGGAGTGGTATGTCACTGTGGGTGTGGGCTTTAATACTCAAGTGCTAGCTGCCTGGAAGGGAATATTCTGCTAGCAGCTTTCAGATAAAGATGTAGAACTCTCAGCTCCTCCTGTACTATGTCTGCCTAGATGCTGCCATGATACCACCTTGATAATAATGGACTGAACCTCTGAACCTGTAAGCCAACCCCAGTTAAATATTGTCCTTTGTAAGACTTGCCATGGTCAGGCTGGAGAGATGGCTCAGCGGTTAAGAGCACTGACTGCTCTTCGGAGGTCCTGAGTTCAAATCCCAGCAACCACATGGTGGCTCACAACCATCTGTAATGAGATCTGATGCTTCTGGTACGTCTGAAGACAGCTACAGTGTACTTACATATAATAAATAAATAAATCTTTAAGACTTGCCATGGTCATACCATGGTCATGGTATCTGTTCACAGCAGTAAAACCTTAAGACAGCATGGTAGTCCATGCCTTTAATCCAAGCATTCAGGAGACAGAGGCATGCAGATCTCTGAATTCAAGGTTAGTCTACAGTGCAAGTTCCAGGACAGCCAAGCTTAGGCAGTGAACAAACTAGAAAACAGAAAGCTAGTGATAATAGAATAAGGGGACCATGTTCCAGCCCAGCAAGCAGCAGAACTTGGCAGCTTCAGCCATGTGGCTCTGGCTTTAGAGTCAAGAGTAGAAGGGGTAACTGGGACAATTGATGCTGGTTAATCATTGTGATTAAGAAGAAACTGGGATGGAGAGATAGCTCAGAGGTTAAGAGCACTGACTGCTCTTCCAGAAGTCCTGAGTTCAATTCTCAACAACCACATGGTGGCTCACATCCATCTGTAATGGAATCCAGTACCCTCTTGTCTAAAGATAATGACAGTATACTCATGTAGATTAAATAAATCTTTATTTAAAAAAAAAGAGAGAGAGAGACCACTATCACTCAGGTGAAATCTTCTGGGAAGTATTTTCTGAGAACACAAAGATGTTGTGTTCCAAAGATAGACTTCAGTGCTGGCAGCCAGACTTGATAATGTGTAAGAATCACACAGTTGGTTCTGGTTTTAAAGTCATGCAGGGGTCATGGAGAGCAGCTGAGGCCTGCCACTGTCAGAAGCCAGGAAAGGCCATTGGTGAAGGTATGTAGTAACCTCAGTTGCAGATGACAGCTGAGGACTGAAGGGGTCATGCAAAGAAGTTGAGGCACTGTGAAGAGAGCCTATGAGAGGCAATTGGTGAAGCCTAGTTGCAGCAGACCTAGTGTATTGGAGATGCCAGTACCATGGAATGACCACCAAGAACAGCACCAGCAGTGGAGTAGAGTCAACCAGAGCCTGGAGTGCTACAGAGGGCAGACCTGGAGAAATGGCCCAAGCCCTTTGGAGGAGCCCTGAAGATCACACATGTGCGGATCTCAGACACTGGAGCAAGAAGCTGTAAAGTTGAAGTTGCCTTGGAGATCATAAGATGTTAGAGATGCCAAAGCCATGGGATAACTGCGGAGGGAAGTTGCTAACAAGGAATGGAACCAGCCCAAGAGAAGGAATTGTGTTGCAGTCAACAAAGCCAAAAGGAGTCAGACATCAGACATGGAGATTCAATTTGGGGTTTTCCCAGCTGGTTTTTGGTCTTGCTTTGGTCTAGTATTTCCTTGCTATGAAGTTTTGGAATAGTAATGTATATCCTGCGATGTTGGGAGTATGTGACCTGCTTTTTTATTTTGATTTTGTAGGTGATTACAGTTAAGAGACTGCCTGAATCTCAGAAGAGACTTTGAATCATGGTTGAAACTGTGATAGACTATGGGGACCTTGGAAGTTGGACTGAATGTATTTTGCATTGTGCTATGGCTAGGTATGGCCCCCATGGACTCATGAGCTTGAATAAGCCTATGGAGATCAGGGAGTGGACTAGGTGGTTTGAATATGCTTGGCCCATAGAAAGTGGCTCTATTAAGAGGTATGGCCTCATTGGAGAAGGTGTAGCCTTGTTAGGGGAAGTGTGTCACTGTGGAAGCAGGGCTTTGAAGTCTCATATTTTTGCTCAAGTCTAGCCAGTGTGACAGTCTCTTCTGGCTGCCTGCTGAAAGAGAGTTTTCTCCTGTCAGCCTTTGGATCAAGATGTAGAATTCTCCCTATGACAATGTCTATATCTGCAAGAGATAAAGATGAGTCAGAAACACTGATGACTCCAAGTATAACATATAGGGCTTTAAAAGAATATAAAATCTTAATTTTTTTTTTT
>JADRCD010189473.1:0-13216 GCA_019843815.1 Montemys delectorum
ACTCAGCATTGTGATGACTGACATGGGCAGAAGTGGATTACAAAATGAGACACTACATCACAAAGAACAGTGTTCGACCTCAGCTACCCAGGGAGATCCCCTCAACACTTTGTAAAAACACCAATGATAAATTCTTGGGGGAGTCTGTTGAACCAGTGCAGATGTATGGATTTGAAAGCTCCCCCAAATGACTGTAACGTACAAATGTGACATTCCTATTCTGCTGATCGCAGGACTATTCAAATCTATAGCCTCATTCCATGTGTCCCCTACTTGGGGATACGAAGACAAGTTGATTTCTATTCAAGGAGGAGCCTGGACTGTGAGAGAACAAGAGCTCCTTTGACAAGAATAATTGCAGAAGGCACAAGCATGAGGATCTGGGAAGACAGTAGGATGTTTATAACTTGCATTGAGCATTTGAAGACTGTCTCATGCAAGGTGGTCAGATGACTGTGTGGTGAACCCCAGCAAGGAGAGTAGCAAATAGAGAGAAGAAGTTCCTAGCTCCTATTGTTATCTTTAGCATTATCCCCAACATGATGCTGAGGGAATGGGTATCTCCTTTTGAGGGATCCCATCCATTGGTCCCTGATCCATGTTAGAGAGCAAACTGGAACAGCCATATAGTCAAACCCCACACAAGCAGTTACTAGGGTTTGTTGTAGCAGGCATTGTGCTAAGATCAGCATCATTCGTGGGAGCTCACACCATGCCCACAGGAGGGGAAGTCACTTTTCCAATTCACGTTTGAGGAACTAGGATCTCTAAGGTTTGCTCCGTGTCACATGTAACCAGGGCCCAGGAACACCACACACGTGGTCTTCTGCCTCTGCCCCTCTGACACTAGGGTTATGAATAATTAGATTTGAGGCCGTGTGGGGAGTCACCAGGTTGTATTTTAAATGAACCCTACAGCGCTGGAATATGTAGAGAAGAGGTTATTCTCAAGTGAGTCACCTTTGTAACTTTCTCTTTGGAATCTCAAGGGCAAGGCTTCGAGATAACATGGGCCAATGTAGTCTGTGCTCTTTCCCAACGTGCCGATGAAGAAACTGAGGAGCAGGTCAGGAGGCATCTCGGGTTACAGATTACCTTGGGTTTAAGATCCAGAAAACCTCACTCTTGGTCTAGCTGCCTTAGACACTCTTCCCCCTCCTCAATGTCTAGCTCATCTCAGGCAACTCCATTCAGAACAAACTCCACAGACACGTGAGAAAATCAACCCCATTCACTTCATGGATACATCTTGACTTGGATTCAACACAGCATGACTAACCCTCTGCACTTGAGTCACACACCCCACGCTCAACTCTGAGGGACTCTTGACTTTGTAAAGAGCTAGCTTAGTCCATAAAGAATGTGCACTGTCATCACCAAGGGATCACATAAAAAAAGAGTCTTTTGCTTCCAATTTACTTTGAAAATAATGAGACGTTGCCAAAGCCATGCTAAATGGTTTGGTCCCATTGGCCTAACCACTCAGGGAAAACCCGGGGCCAGCTCAGCAGTTCTAGATGAACTCAGTCTGGCCTATTCACCATAGGGACCTACCAAAAAGTCTCTATGCTAGTTGCCACCAAAACAGGAACTTCCCCTCGGAAAGAGGCTGACCCACCAGAACGACATTCTCAGCGACGTCATGCCTATCCATCTATCCCAGACCAAACATTTAAGTTGTCACCAGTAAGTCGGAAGAGAGATATATATGCGACTTCTGAGCAAAGAAAATCAGGTGGCAGATAAGCATTCTCTCTCCTTGAAAATTTCTTCTCAGGCACTTGAATGCAAATGACTCCCATGGAAGCCACAAGAGGGAAGAATCTGGTTCAACACAGGTTTATTTATCTGTAGGCCATTGTTTGGATACAGAATATCTTTCCAAAGCCCACACTCAAAGGGTGCTGCCATTGGAACCTGGGTACTTTTAAAGGTAGAACCTGGTGGGAGGAAGTCGTATCATTGTGTGTATAACCTTGAAGGGTCTCGAGACTCTGGCCCTTTCCCTCTCCTTTACTTCCTAGCTGCCTAGGGGGAATGGATAGATCTCCTCTGCCTCACACCCCTCATGATGTACCCTGCCACCATGGGCCCAAATCGATAGGGCTAAGTGACTGTGAACTGAAACTCGTGACTGTGAACTGAAACTCATGTTAAGTGTGAGTCAGAATCAACCTTTCCCCTTCATAAATCAATAAGCTCAGCTATCGGTCGATGACAGGAAGTGATGGGTTGCCCGAACAAAACACTTTTCTCTCCCGAGCCCTCGAATTCTGAAGAGTTATCTGACACAGGACTAGTTTAAATATGATTCCACCAGCAGCATATGGACATACTGCTACAGAGTCTGTCAGGGTGCCTGGTGCACTGCACACTGCATGTTTTGGGTAAACGAATAAGTTAAAGACATTATGGCTTAGTGAAGGGATGTTAAAGTAAGTGTCCTTTAGGGTGACAAGCATGTTTTCCTATATGCTGAATCTTGATTTGGTTGTTGTTGTTGTTTTGTTGTTGTTGTTGTTGTCGTCGTCTCCAGCTATACTCAAGAATAAATGAAGGGAAAAGGGTTGTAATCACTGCAGAAAGAGACAGGCAGATTAGGGCTGACTTTCTTTAATCCATTCAGGTTGTCTTCATGGATATATTGTGCAGGAGGCACAGTGAGCCGCCTTTTCTATGAGATGAGTTAGGGATCTCCACTGGATTTTCTATGCTGTCTCATTTGTCTCACTGCCAGGGCATGCTGTCTCTTGGAGACTGGAGATGGCACTGTTGAGCCTGTTCTTCACTTCACAGATAGGTAAGTCTAAGCTCCAGGAGGCAGATGACACACCCAGAGTCCCTTGGACATGAGCGGCCCACACCCAAGGCAGAATGGCAGGACCAAGGGAACTCTTCCCCTGCCTCTCTTTCCTCTGTCTTTAAAACGAGGAGAATTCGAATAGACTCTGCTTTGTGGGTCTGCCACAAATGTGAATTCAGACACTCACTGTGCTCTGGATGAGCCCCGCTGTGCAGGAAGCACCAGGAAAGTATTAACAATTGTAGTTGTGTACACTATTTTTGAGCTCGTTTTCACATGTCAGCATCCTCCAGCTTCCCAGAATGGAGACATCAAACACATAGAGAGTGGAGAGGCATAATGAGTCAGAGCGTGCCAAGAAGTTCTTATCCCAGATTCTCAGAATGCACAGCCTAAGAAACTAAAGCTGCCTCATAAATCGAGTGTGAATGGATATCTGGCACACAGAGATTAATTCATTAAGAGAGGAGGAATTCGGGATTTATTCATGTCTCAGGAACGCTCTAGCGGAGCATAAGCACGCCATTGTTCCTTCTCGAGTAAAGGAAAGGAAAACGCAAGTGGTGTAAACTGAGTCCTGTCTGAGAGAGAGGATGGACTAGGAGAATCAAACCAGAAAGAAGCCCGTTGCTAGTCTGTCTCCAGCACAATCAAAGGCCTTGACTGTGCGGTGTTAGTGTCACAGAGGGGCTTGTTAGGGAGTTCTGGAAGGCCAGCTTTGCTTGGACTGCTTGGGATCAGTTGAGAGTTTGCTGAACAAAGTGCATGCATGCTTCCATCAGGTTCTCCTGGCCTAACCATTTCAGGGCAGAATTCCTTAATATAGCCACAGCAGATGGTCACCAGCTTCTGCTTGGACGCTGGCTTGCCACCCACTCATGCTGGGCAGTTTTGACTGTTATAGAATCCTTGCCTGGACTGAACCGACAACAATCTGTCTTCCTGGAATGTCGGTCTATCGTCCGGACATTTATTTCCTGTTGTGAGGCATGATCTATCTTCTTGTTTTCTCCCTCTTGGTGGACAGTAGGAGGAAAAAAAGAAAATAGCACTAGGCCTTCCTAGAAGTAATATCTATTTAACTATTTATATCTATTTAGCTATCCAACCTCAGCCAAGTTATTTATGGTCTCATCCTCTTGATTTCCTTGGCTTTCAAGAGGATCACTTTAATTTTCCTTGTGAAAGTTAACTAACCATAATGTTCATGAAATATAGAAGACAGAGCTAGGAACTATTTACCCAATTAGTAATTCACTGACAGTAGTCATCACCCTGTGCCTCTATCAGTGCAGTGCCCAATGAGTCTCTTCCAACTTTTCCCTGGCCTGGTGGCCTGCTCCAGCCCCATTCTGCTTGTCTCCCACAGAAAGAGGTCACTTGCCCATCTACATAGGTTTTCATTCTAGGGTGACTCAAACACGGCCACAACTGGATGGTTACTGACATGGAGAAAACTAATGGGGAGAATTAAGCTTTTTTCTCCCAGACTGCCCAAGCATCTGTGAGGAACAAGAAGTCAGCTGACATCAGCCAATACCCTGCCTCCAAGTGAGAAGCTTCAATGCCTTGACATCACCGCCTGTATCTGTGTTCAGTTGCTGGTATATGAGAAGGAGCCACTTGCTGAGTCATATTTAATTTTCTCTCTTAATCTGGACCCTGTAGATTTAGGAAAATAGCCTATATATTAGAGATCCTTTCTTAGAGCCATCCCTGTGGTCAATTATTTCCTGTTAATGGGAGACAGAATTGAATCATGGGAAACACCATAAGCATTGACAGAAAACTTGAGAAGTTTACGTGTGGGGAAAACTACTACTCCACAGCTGATGTCAAGTGTGATATAGTCTAGAAGGGATGTATATATATATATATATATATATATATATATATATATATATATGTATATATGTGTGTATATATGTGTATATGTATACATATGTATGTGTGTATATGTATATATATGTATGTGTATATATGTGTGTATATATATACACACATATGTATAATGTGTGTATATATATATATTCCCTATATGTATAGGAATTATGAGGAGACCAATCAGTAACGAATAGAACACACAAACTTCATTTACATCCCACATTTGCCATGGAAAACACTTGCTTTTGTCGTTTTGATACAGCCTGTGTTTTCAGGCTGAGCTGGTCTCCAATTTGCTATTCACAAGCTACATCCTCCTGAGAACTAGGATTACAGGAGTGTGCAACCACACCCAGTGTAAGGAAGGTGCTTTTAGGAAGCTGTACAAAGCAGCCACCTCCTCAGACGTATACATCCTAGTTCCTAGAAGCAGGGGTGTGACCTTCTTAGGGAAAAGTTGTTCTACATAAAGGATCTGAGATGAGATCTTTCCCACGTGGTCAGGGTAAGCCATTAATCCAATGAAAAATGTCTTTATCAGAGAAAAATAGATGGGGGTTTAAGACACGGGGATGAGAAGGTCCTATGAGGATAGAGATGGGGGTGTCACAGCCAGGACACCTGAGGAGCTTCAGGGTTCAGCCTCCAGATGCTAGAAAGCAAGAAGGAGTTCTTTCCTTGAGCTTTGGGTCCACAGCCTTTATAGATTCTATGACAGTGCTGTCATATACCAAATTTCTGTGGCAACCACCTATCTAGCAAAGAAGCCATACCTAATGCCCATGTTCTAAGCATGCTGATATTGAGTTGGGCCGCATTCATATCTGTCCTTGGCCTCATTCAGCCTGGGGTTGGACACATCTGGCAGCCAAAACTTGGATGCAGGACTTCAGGCTTCCAGAACTCTGAGAGAATTTCTTTCCTTTGTCTCAAGTCACCGTTTGTGCTTATCTGTTACAGTAACCCCAGACAAACACTGAGGGTTCCCCTTTCCGGGGAATCTCTGCCTTTTAGAGTCTGAAGGACTTACCCAGGAATCTAAAACCACTCTCAGTTTTCTGGCTCTCTCAGACCTGTGACGTCACAGGAGTGAGGTTGGCAGACAGTGAATTCACCTGTGACATTACAGAAGTGAGAGTGGCAGGCAGTGAATGCACCTGTGACATCACAGAAGTGAGAGTGGCAGGCAGTGAATGCACCTGTGGCCTAACGGGGGAGAGTGGCAGGTAGTAGAAGAACCTGGACAAACTGCTAAGGAATTAATCTGTCACCAGATATACCTTGGCGAGCAAGAAGAATCTGAGTTCATGACACTTGGGGAGGCCACACAGCTCTAAATGTCACTGACAGGCATGGCACCCATGCAGAAGCCCAAGGGGAGGCCGTCAGAGTACCTGCTGTAGCCATCTTGGATCCCTGTGAGGTGAAAGGCGGCAGCCACAGTGGGAAATGGCTGTGGTAGTTGACTGAGCTTTCTTGTCAGCCCAGAAGGAAACATTTATTTTTCCCAGCCCACTTCTTAAGAAGCCTAGCTTCTTATTCTGGAGAAAATAATGATGTTCTAATTCCTAAGGAGACTAATGCATGCTAATTTAGTCATGGCTGTGTCACTCGTAGCTCTCTTTTCTTTTTTTCTTAAATACAGTCTCTGGTGTGATTTTTTTTTTTTTATTAGAGCCATAAATATGCACAGACACCTCAAGGCAGCTGTCATTTTGAGCCTTGATATGATTGCTTCTTTGTATCAGTCAAGATAGCCTGACTTATGCTGTGTGGATAGACAGCATTCAAGTCCCAGTGGCTTTAAGTACCCAAGTTAGTCGCGGGCTGATGTACATCCCTTCAAAATTCGTGTGTGGAAATCTTTTTTAGTTTTTATTTTTTTGGTTCTTCGAGACAGGGTTTCTCTGTGTAGCCCTAGGTGTCCTGGAACTCACTCTGTAGAGGGTGTGGAAATCTTAACTCCCCAGTATGACAGAATGCCTGTCTATGTGGAAACGATCTTTTAAGAGGTAATTGAATGAAAATGAAGGCTAGCCCTTCTCCTGTAGGGTTGGTGTCCTTGTGAATAGACATACCCGGGTCAGGGAGGAGAAGACATGCGCAGAAGGGTTCTCCAGTCATCTCATCTTACAAGCCAGAGGAAGAGGTCCCTCTCTTAGCCTCAGGAGGAACCAGAGTTGTCGACATTCTGACCTGACTTCCAACTTCTAGACCTTTGTGGAGAAAAAAAAAAAAAAAAAAAAAAAAGCCTATCACGGAAGCTTGTGTCTGCGGCACCAAGTCATCAGACAAATGACCCCGCTCGCTACAGCGGAGGCTAGCGGACTGGGCCGGTTTGGGCCACTGCTTCCTCTAAATTCCCAGAACAAGATAGTGTTGTGGATACTTAACATGTGCTTAAGTACATTTGATCATTTATGGGATAATAAAGTTAAGGTTGACACCGAGTAGCTGTGAGTTAGGAGTTTCTTCAAAAATAATATCTTTAAGCATAAAGATATAATATTTATTTTGCTGAAATAATCACTGCAGATGTGGGAAACTGCTCCCTGGCGGCTCTGGCACTTGGGAGCTGAATATGTTGCTGCGTCTGCCCTTGTCAAGAAGCAGAACATCTATCCTTGTCAGGACTCCTGGGGGATAAAGTAGGAAAATCTAGCCCGATCTAGTTTAGAAATAGAAAGTTGCTGTTTTGTTTTTGTTCTTACAGAAAGTTAAGTAACCAGGTTTCAGCCACAGAAACAACTAGAACTGGAGGTTTGAACAGACTGAATGAAATAGTTCTTCAAATAAAATAATCTGCCTGTCTCTGTTTCTCTGTCTGTCCTCTTTCTTTCGCTCCTCTCTCCTCTGTACTTCTTCCTCTCTCCATAGCAACCCCTCAGTCTCCTGCTGCATGCTGACATCCTCAGCCTCTTGGAACCTATCTGTTGGGTCCCTTCCTTAGGTCCTATTTGAAAACCCTCAAAGAAGCATTTTTTTTTTTTTTTTTTTTTTTTTTTGGACTTCGGATAGATGCTCCTTTGCTAGGTCAGCTGTGGCCACAGCACCAAATACTATTGCTTAGTTTGGTGTTTACTCTTTGTCAGAGGTCCTATTGAATGGCACAGACATGGCTACCAGGCTGCGACTTCTCAGTACTGCATTGTAAGAGGAACGTTTCAGTTTCTCTTACAATTGATGTGATGCTTCTGAGATCCTCGTTCCTGCTTAATACTAGTCGTGTGATCGGCTCAGATATGTTGCCAGTCAATAACCAGCCTCCTTGATTAGTCTGACCCTTGCTAAGAAATGTCTTCGACTCCCGGAAGTGTCAGGTTATTTAAAGTCTGACCATCTCCTGCAGAGCTGGGTCTGAGCCTGCCACAAGTGAAACAGGATCAAGGATTTGCAAGTTCTAAGGTTTGAAGAGCCTGTGCTCAGTAGGCCTCAGTACAACATACAGTGGTTTATGAGAGGCATCAGGCTCTGGACAAGAGCAACCCAGAATCTCATTGCTACAATTGGACCTTTGTTCTCTTGGTAAGTTTTCCTATCATAACTTTAAAAATAGAAACCTTAATCAGGCTTGAGCTCAGTTGTGCACAGGGTTATTTTGACTGCCCACTCTCTCTTCTCTACTTGCTGTGTGAGCTTCTCTGGCTAATTCTCTTTTCTAGCATCTAGCACAATGAATAAATAAATGCATGGGATGGGAGTGGCCAGGGCCTGGTGGAATGTAGCAGAGAAGATATGAACTACACTCAGAGTGAAGGCATCCTTCATTCGGGAATGAGTAGAACCTGAGTCTTGCTTAGGTGAGAATTATGTGATAGAAAGGTAGGCACAAAATTACTGAGCAGAAAGAAGAGCTGAGGTAAGTCCCCAGGGCAGAGGAATCACATAGTGAATTTCTGGCTGAGCCAGGTCTAGCACTTGCATCTCCACTTTTTCTTTCTTTCTTTTCTTTTTCTTTTCTTTCTTTCTTTTTTTTTTTTGTCACAGGAGAGACCCAGGTTTGGTTCTATTCTACAAAGAGTGTAGTAGTAGGCTGGTGGTCTTTCAGATGCAACATGGTTATGACCCTCTGCAGTGACTATTCCTGGTTGTCAACTTGACTACGTCTGAAATGAACTACAATCCAGAATTAGAAGGCTCACCTGTGGCCCTAATCTGGAGGCTGAGAGATACAAGTTTCTGACCTGAATCTTGGCATGGAGACCTTGAGGAATAGTGACTACGAAT
Organism: Montemys delectorum; assembly: GCA_019843815.1. Taxonomy (NCBI): domain Eukaryota; kingdom Metazoa; phylum Chordata; class Mammalia; order Rodentia; family Muridae; genus Montemys; species Montemys delectorum. The sequence continues at coordinate 8,915 of JADRCD010189473.1, forward strand.
CCCATAGGATTAACATAGAAAGCTCTATGAGTTCAAGGTCATCCGGGGTTAAAGGTGTGGTGGCACACACCTTTAACCTGGGCCACACTTTTTGCTGGAGACCTATATAAGGACATTGGAAGAAGGAAGGCTCTCTCTGCTTCGCCTGCTTGCCTTGTGGAACTGAGCAATTGCTGGATCCTTGGACTTCCATTCACAGCTGCTGCCGTGACTGTTGTTGGGAGTTGATTATTGAGAGTTGGACTACAAACTGTAAGTCATCAATAAATCCCTTTACTACATAGAGACTACCAAAAGCTCTGTGACTCTAGAGAACCCCGACTAAGACACCCTCCTTCAGACAGTGCATTCTGTCAAGGGACTCTTGATGTGGAAAATTCCAGTGAGACTCAAGTGGAAACTAGAACGGCTTTTAGTCTTGTTGCAGCTGCAGCCCAATCAGGAGAGACAGCACATACTCATGTTGCAGCTGCTGCCCAATCAGGAGAGACAGAACATAGTCATGTTGCAAATGCTGTCCAATCAGGAGGGACAACACACATTCTTTGTATACATTTCTCCATGTGATCACAAGGATGGATAAGAAAATGCTGAACGGCTCAGAAGCAAGAGTAAAGAAGAAAGTCACTGATCATCTAGTTGCATGATGTGATTGACTCGAGTGGACTAAACAGCACAAATGGATGCTCATGATGACCCTGAAGTCCAGAAGAAAACCCTTTGTTTGCCACCGGTACAGGCTCAGTGGAGTTCAGAATTCATGCTAAAGTGCCCAATTCGGAACTAAAGAATTTGCACAGGAAAGGTAAGGACGGAAGAAAACAATGGTCACCCTCACTCCATCTAACACCTGTCCTGTATGGACGAAGCCCTTCTCCCCTGAGTGGAAGCCCAGTTGCTTTAAGACAGTTTGAATGGGCGGGGCTGGGACTCAGCGGCCTAAGATGAGTGCCGCTCTCTCTGAAGACCTTAGTTCAGTTTCCAGCACTATTGTCAGGCAGCTTCCAACTGCCTCTCCTTCCAGCTCCAGAGAGACCCAGCGCCCTCTTCTGACCAATGCAGGTACAGCACGCATGTGCACAAACCCACACTCAAACACACATGCATGCACATAATTAGAAAAAGAAAGAAAGAACAGAGTTTACCACATGCCAGGCAGGCTGGTGAGATGGCCCTATAGGTAAAGGGACCCATGGGCTGTGCTCCATCCTAGAGACCCACATTGGGGAAGGGAGAACTGACCCCAACAAGTTTCCTGGAACCTTAACGTGTTTACCCTGCATACTTCCCTCAAAAAATTTATAATTTTTTTTTAAAATAGCAACTCTTTTGTAGCAGTAAGTCCTGAAAGATGCCTTCATGTCTAGCTTTTATACCTTTGGTCGGTTTCTTGAGTAAAAGAACAACGTGGGTGCAGGCTTTATCCAGATCTCACAGCTCCGCATTCCTGTTACTTGGCTCTCTTTTTCAAGAGCCTGGAGACATTCAGCACAAGTTCATGGTCTTCTTGGCTTATCTAAGCTCATTGCTTCTACCTTCTTTATCTTATCGTTATTCTGGTTTAAGAAATATAGCTCTAGATTCTCAGACTAATTGGTATAGCGTTTTTGGGTTTTTTTGAGACAGGGTTTGTCTTCGTTATGATTTTCATTGCTGTGAACAGACACCATGACCAAGGCAACTCTTAGAAAGGACAACATTTAATTGGGGCTGGCTTACAGGTTCGGAGGGTCAGAGGGTCAGAGGGTCAGTCCATTATCATCATGAAAGGAAGCATGACAGCATCCAGGCAGACATGGTGTTGGAGGAGCCAAGAGTTCTACATCTTGATCTGAAGGCAGCTGGGATTAAGACTGGCTTCTATAGGCATCTGGGAAGAGGTTCTCCCTTCAACTCTCAATAGAGCTTGAGCTCAGGACCTCAAAGCCCACCATCACAGTGACACACATTCTTCAACAAGGCCACACCTACTCCAACCTTGCCACATCCCCTAATACTGCCACGCCCTGCGCCAAGCGAATTCAAACTTCCACAGGTGTCCTGGAACTCACTCTGTAAACTAGGCTCACCTCCAACTCAGAGATTAGTCTCCCTCTGGGATTGAAAGGTGTGCTTCACCATGCCCAGCGTTTGGTACCCTTTGAGACCTTGCAGTCATACTTAACCTGGCAGGGGAGAGACCATGATCAGGAAGGTGGTTTTCCCAGGGCGAGGCTCACCCATTGCACTTGGGGTATGCTGACCCCTGCGATTTCCCCAAATGCGAGAAACTCGACTGCATCATTTGTGGTAGTGGGGGACTGTGTTCGTGCTTTCCCCAGGGTGGGGACCTTGCAGTCTAAAAGAACTGCCCTTCTAAAAGTTCCCTGAGAATACAGAGGATCCTAGGGATTACCTTAGAGTCCATGACAAGGAGAGAGAAGTCACTGAAAAGCTCTCACCTGTTTTCCGAAGATTTGCAGCATCATTCCCCAGGGCAAGTTCTAGAGCCGAAGGTCCTATTCTTCTGTCTACATTGCTCGGTGATAACAAGCATTAACTGTCAACCGGACACAGCCTAGAATCAGCTGAGAGGAAAGCCCCGCTTTAGGAATTAGACTTGTCGGATTAACCTGTGGGGTCTGTGGGAGGTGGGGGGAGGGCTCTCTTGATTATACTTGATACAGGAGGGCTCAGCCCACTGTGGGCAGCACCATCCCTGGGCAGATGGTCCAGGGTTATGTAAGAAGAAGGCTGATTGAGCAGGAGACTGGGAGCAAAAAGGAGAGAAGGCCAGAAAGCAATGTTGCTCCATGGTTTCTGTTTCAGGTTCCTGCCTTGACTTCCTTCAGTGATATACTGTAACCCATGACTGTAAGGCCAGCAGACCCCTCTCCTCCTTTAAGTTGCTTTGGTCAGAATGTATTGGTACAGCAACAGAAAGGAAAATCTAGAGCGGGGATTCAAAAGAGCTTTCTCCAAATTTCAATCTCAAACGTCTAGAGTAGAAGAGGCCCCTGGGGTGAGTACCATTGGTGAAGTTGTGGTGCTACTACACATTTAGGAGGCTAGCCATGGATGTAGACATGCGTGTAGATAATTTCTGTTACTGATGAGAAGCTCATTATAACCAAGGTAATATCATTTCATCTGGTATAGTGAACCGAATAACAGCTCCCTTAATCTTCCTGCTGTAACAGAGCACTGGAGACTGGGCAGTTTATAAATAGTGTGAGCTTACTTCACTTATGAGACCTCCAAGTTCCAGACTGAGGAGGGCTCTCTCCCTGTCATAACTCCAGCAAAAGGCCTCAGGTGGAGAAACAACAGGGGAAAGAGATTGCTACAACCCTGGCAATCACTAGGGTCCTGTTCGAGTTTCCTTCCTGTTGCTGTGATAAAATATTCTCACTGAAAGCAATCTAGGGAGGAAAGGCTTTATTCCAGACCCCAAGTTATAGTCCACTATTGAAAGAAGTCGGAGCAGGAACTCAAGCAGGAATTTGAACCATGTAGTGATATTGCCTGCTCACTCAGTCATGTTTACATACTTTTCTTACACAGCTCGGGCCTAACTGCCTTGAGATTGTGCCACCCACAATGGGCTAGGCCCTCCTATATAAGTAACAATCAAAATAGTCCCTGACACACATGTTCATAACCCAGTCTAATCCAGGTAATTCCTCAATCTAGACTTCTCTTCTCAGATGACTCGAAGCTTGTCGAGTTGAGAGTTAAGCTTAATCAGGAAAGGTACTCAAATCATTATGCCCTAAACACCTTACCACAATCCCATATCTCAATGTCATTCACTGGAGATTATTTTTCCGACACACTTTCTGGAAGAAGACATGTTGAAAACACAGCACTTATAAATGGAACAGTTTATGGGGGAATATCACATATCACAGATGAGAAGACAGTAAGCACACTAAGATGAGGTAATTATCTTGGGCCCTCAAAGCAATCACATTTATCCTTAGAAGGGTGTACTGGCTAGTTTTGTGTGTCAACTTGACACAGGCTGGAGTTATCACAGAGAAGTGAACTTCAGTTGGGGAAGTGCCTCCATGAGATCCAGCTGTGGGGCATTTTCTCAATTAGTGATCAAAGGGGTGGTGCCATCTCTGGGCTGGAAGTCTTGAGTTCTATAAGAGAGCAGGCTGAGCAAGCCAGGAAAAGCAAGCCAGCAAGGAGCATCCCTCCATGGCCTCTGCATCAGCTCCTGCTTCCTGACCTACTTGAGTTCCAGTCCTGACTTCCTCTGGTGATCAATAGCCATGTGGAAGTAAGCTGAATAAACCCTTTCCTCCCCAACTTGCT
>JADRCD010189477.1:0-23642 GCA_019843815.1 Montemys delectorum
AGGTTTTGTCTTTTGCTGGTTTTTGCAATGCTAAAGATTTGGAGTCTCCACATAGCTCCTGGGTACCTGCTCCCATTAATTCTAACTGGTAAATAAAGATGCCAGCATCTAATAGCTGGGGAGAAGAGAGGGTTTAGGTTTCTCATGGTAGAGACAACAAGGAAATAGTGACAGAGCCACCATGGGATAAAGAAGCAAGAAGAGGACCATGGGCTCTGGGCCCAAAGAATGTGGCCCAGAGGGCTGTTAAATAGAGTTAAGAGCAACCAAAATGGAACATAAAACTTAGTAAGTAGTAACTTGTAGTTATCAGGAGGAGGTAGATTCTAACAGCACGGATGGGAAGCAGTTGCCTAGCTACTGTGCTGCTTAGGACATAATAAAATATATAGGCTGTGTACACGACTTTCCTTCTGGAACATAAATGGTCAAAGGCAGAAAGGAACAGCACCACAATTTATTAAATATTTTTACAGCATCCTCTTTACCCACAGTACCTATGAGTTGCTAAAATAGACTGACAAATGGATGAAAGATAGATAGATAGATACATACATACATACACACACATATACACACATACATAAATGAAATGTTAGGAATGACCAGATGACCTTTTTGAGAAAGAACAATCCAAAGAATATAGAATGTCCAATCTAGAACACATAGGAACATACTACACAACAGATACAGCTGAGAACTGTAGAAATAGCATGCTCCAAGACTCCTTTAGAATCTAAAAACTGTTCAAAACCTTGTAGCCCTGATTAGCAATGGTTTATTTGGCAGACATGGGTAATAAAGTTATAAAATTTAATGACATTTTCTAGAAATCTTAAAGGCCTCATATCATAATAATGTGATCAGGCAACGATAGACTAGGTACTAGATTTCTGCTTCATACATGTAGCATTAGGTGTCAATTCTATCATGATCACACAATAACTAAAAGGACCAGGACTTATCACAGATCTACACAGCCCAGGTGACAATTGCCTTGCAAGTGTTCAATGCAGTACGAGTTAGTATGTAGTCTCTTTTCAACTCTCTCTTTTCAAGTCTCAACAGTAAAACAAAAGAAACACTTCACAGCCTCAATTAATCAAATCTTGTACCACAATAAAAATATTGCATACCATGATTAAATTGGGATGTAGCCAGGCAGTGATGGCACCCATTTTAAGATAAATCTTCCCACATCAATTAACCTAATCAAGAGAACTCCCCACGAGCATAGCCAGAGGCAAATGTCATCTAACTCATGTTTTACAAGTGTACCTGGAGGTCTCTCTCCTAAGTGATTCCAGATCCTGTCAAATTGTCAATTAACACTAACCACCATAACTCCATCTCTTGTGAGCTGGAAACTCAAATCATCATTTTATAATAACCTCCCACCCATTTCCCTATAATTCTGTGGCCTCTAGTAACACAAAAACACATTCAGTCTAATTTCAGAAAAGCCTAAATCTTTAAGATATCTGACACTGCTTAAAATTGCCAACCCCATGTTTCTTCTGGGATCAAAGCAATATCTTATATGTGAGCAAGAGAAAAGCCAGTCAAATGCTTTAATAAAATATTCTAATTTTAAATCCAAGAATAAATATGCCTATTTTAAAGGGAATAGCAAGGAAAAACATCAGACAAAAGCAGAAGTTAAACAGCAGGACAAACACCGGATGCTGAATGTTTCTGTTAGGCATCTGGAGCTAGTGCTGGAATCATCTGGGTTCCAATGTCTTGAAGAGCTCAACTACCCCTCCAGCTCCACAACACTCATAGCCTCTCTGTTAGGCAGCCATCACTTCATGCTTACAGCTTTCCTCAGAGAATGTTCATAGTCCTGGCATCTCCAACATCCTGAGGTCTCCATTGCTTGACCTTCACAGCTTTATTAGATGGCTCATCAGGCTTTGATAGGAACTTTTTATTTATTTTTTTTAAGTCATTGGTGTCCTAATGATTGGGACTATCATTTCCTTATCCTATAGGGTTTTAAGTTGAGTAGAAAAGCAGTAGTGACTTCTCATTCTACGGTGGTTGAAGTCTGCTTCCCTGGCATAACTGGAGCCATTTGCCTCATGCCTGCAAGGCACTTCATATTATTGCTGACACTGAATATAGCTTGATTGCTGACACAGAAAAATAACTAGTCTCAGAACAGGGTGAAGTTAATCGCATATCCTGTTATGTTTCGAGGTTTGTTCTTGGAAATTCCTCCAATTGCAACCTTCACTTAGGACTAATCAAATTAAACTTCAGCCTGAGCTGTTATCTCTAAAAATACCAAAACAGCTTGAGAAGGAGCAAACCACCCTGCAACACTCCCTGCACCTGCATATGAGCTCATTGTGGATTTTGCCTATACAAACTGGCCCTGGGAAATGTTTGAGGTTGCAGTCTCAGCTCCCCCATCTAGACTGCATCCCTAATAGATCAGTCTTGGGGTATGTGTTCAATAAATCATCTTTTTTGATTGAGTCCAGAGTCTATGTGGTTTGTGGATGATTTCTAGATTCCCAACATGTGGGGGATCATCTGAGATCATACCCTACCTTCTGTTACTCCTCAGTTATTGAGCTGGCCCCTTCTTGAGGAGGTAACTTTCTTTTTATTGGTTTGTCTTCATTTGACCTTGTTTCTGGTATGGTCTAGACATCTGTTGACTCAAAAATAAAATAAAAGAGAGAAGCTGGACACATCATTGCTTTTCAAGTCAGGAGAGAGGGTTGGATTATAATCTACCCCTTCAGACTTGGGCAGGACTTATTGGAGAGATTAAACATACAGTGTTGTATCTGTCTTTGAAATTTGGTTTTGTCTTTGTCTTCTACTTAAGTGTTTTTTCTCATCTTTCTCCTATGGGACAATCCTCTTCTACCCTAGACATGCCTCTTGAGATGATTCAAGAAACTATAAGGATTTTCAGATGGCTGCCACCATTTTCGTTGACCAAGGTACTCCAGGGCAACTTCATACCTTCTGTGAATTTGAATGGCCTTCTTTGGCACTGTCCAACTGACTTAGGGTTCTCTTGATGCATTTATTCCTTTCCTCATACAGGCCACAGCTTCTGGCATCCAGGACCTGATCAGGTTCCCTGTGTCATGGCATGACATATTCTTGTACCAGATAAAAGACAAACAACTTTTATTTTTATAATAACCATCAATTAGCACAAGAGCTGCCAAGTGTCCATCACCTACATCATTAGAATCTACTTCTCTATTCATAATCCCAAGTTATACCTTGTCATGCTTCATCTGGGCTACTCTTAACTTCAGTTGGACAGCCCTCATGACTATGCTTTCATGACTCACCTATTCCATGGTCTTTTCCTTCTTCTCACCTCCACCTCTCTCCTTCATGGTTCTTCTCAGACCTCAAGCCCAGGAACTCCAAACCCTGCCTATCCCAACTCTGCTCAGATATAGGCTGTAGGAATCTTTATTCATCAATCAGGGATAACTTGGGTAGCAAGGGCATATGGTGTCACTTGGGTCTTCCTGCAAATTCTCTTGTCAACCAGGACCTGCAGGACAATATTTGCCATTTCAGTACATAGCAAATGACCAAACCTCAGCAATTCTGTTCTTTAGTCTAATAAAAGGCTCTTTTTGCTCTCAGATATAATTGAGTACAATTATAACAATTTTAAAAACTATGAGGTATGACATATATTTATAATGTCCAATCCATTTATATTGGCAACTTAAAAAACATATTTTATTCTTTATCCTATCTTGGTTAGTTTGGAGTTCCATACCTAAGTCACTTTCTGTCCTAATCTGTATTATTAAACTAAAAACATCTTTTTAGACTTAGAACATCTTTTAAAATCCTAAACAATTTAAGCTTATAGTAAGACTATGACTATCTATTCTTCAACCCTATAGGAGACCTGAGAAGGAATAAATATTACTTGAGTATTAAGGAAGAACAGAAACACAGCTTCTAAAAATTACAGAAGTAACAGAAACCCCTTACTGCCTGGGCAGTCCCTAATATTCTTTATAACATTGGAGCATCTATCTTTAGTCTTCTGGCCCAGAACATCTGACAGACCTTAAGAGAAGCAGGAATTATGAAGGACTAGCACACCTTGTCTTGGTGGAGGTTAAGAAATTAGTTTTTCCTTTTAGTATCATTTGGAAACTGAAGCTCTAGTCTTGTGCTAGACTTAAACCAACATTTTAAAACCTCAACCTGAGTCAGAACACTAGAACTTTGCAGGAAGGTCAAAGTTTTCCATGAAAGGCCGTTCTGCAGATGGACAGCTAACACTTCTCAATCAAAGCCATTTCATAGGTCATTAAGAATTTTATAAGACTTGATAGTATTAGGAAAAATTATATATTTCAAGTTTGAAAATGGAATAATTATGATAGTTTTAGCTTCAGTAAAAAATGTTCACTTTAAAGATGCTTTGCTTTATCATTTTATCAGTTATAGTGGCTATGCTGTATCACTTCAGTCAGCCCAGTGCAGAGAGCCTGCAGCCTTTGACTCTATGTTTTATTTTGTTTTGTTTTGTTTCTCTCAAGCATTTAGTAGTATCTAGTAGAATTATTCCTATAGCTCTAACTAAGAATTTGCTAAATTATTCACACATCTCTTTAGTGGACAAAAATAATAGTAATAATAAAAACGGTGAGTTTATTCAAATATCATCCCTAACTCCTAACACTTTTTGGCCCTAGACTGGTCACTTCATCCCACAACATTCTGATTACCTTATTTTCAAAAAAGCAAAGTAGAAAATACTACTTATCAGAATGCATGAATATGTGCCAAGGGACAAGTTTTCTTATTTTACCAGCTTGAGATATGTAAATTGCAACAGACATCAAGGTAGAACATTTATCCTGTTTGTGTCTATGCCTGAGGAATTTTCTTTCTTCTCAAACACATCAAGCAGAATCATTTACTATCTAAACTACACTTGCTTTCTGACCGAAGTCACTTCAATTCAGCATTTAAATCATGTTATGTTCTGTTTGTGTAAGCCTTCTCTCCACAACAAGGCTTCTGAAGGGCGGGTGAATCCTCTAATGCATAGCCCCGTGTACCTGAGATAATTAGTTCATTGCAAAGCCCATAGAAGAAAGTCACCAGGTATTTGTTTAGTTAGGTAACATCACCAGTGGACAGAGGAGAATACAACAGGCTTCCTCTTGCTAATTCTCTGGTTGTTTCCTGAGCAGTACAAAAACCTCCCTGCCTGCAGCCTTTCCCGGCTTGAGTCCAAACATTACTCAGATGGTGGTTGTTGTCAGCAGGTTCATAATCACAACCCTCTGAGCTAAACACCGGGAGGTTAATAAAAGCTGTTGTTGGTGAGAAAACATCATGTAGTTCTTTGTCTACCAAATTTCCTAGAAGACATCAGGAGCTATCACTAGATGAAGACTATAAAGATTTCTATTTGCAAAGCAATTGTCTCATAACTAGACTTTTGTTAGCCCTGTGGTCTGAGGAATAGACTGATAAGAGAGTGCCTTTCCTGGATTTTCTGTTCTAGACACACCGGGTGAAGCTGTTTATACCAATGACAGGAAAAAGCCAGTCTCGTTTTCTTCTGTCTGTTACCTTTTCCAACTTATTGTAACTGTCAAACTTAAGATAGTGAACATTTTCAGGGTTAGAGGAGTAGAAAAATCCCTACATCAGAAGATGCTGTGTGTACGATTCAGTGCAATAACTCCTCCATTAAAAAAATACTCCCGACTGTTGATTGTTCTTTATTGATTGATTCTCTTTGTCACACAGAACAAACTCATATAGCTTCACCAGGTTAACACTTGAATCTTCTGAGATTGGCCCAATTTAACTTTGATAGAGAGGCACAGTGATAGGATTTAGATTGGTTAGTGTCTATGATGACAAAGATAAAGGCTAAAGACACGAAGAAGCAGCAGAGAAGTCTTACAAAAGAGAAAGATTGAAAGAAGGAAAGAAAGGAAGAGAGAAAGAAGGAAAGAAAAAAGAGAAAAGAAGGAAGGAAGGAATTGTGAGAAGGAGGAATGGGTGGAGGAAGGAAGACCGATTCAAGACACCGATTGCCCTATTTGCATTTCTTGTTAAGCATGACTGCCATGTTGTTTTTATAATCTCATCACACAAAAGAAAGAGGATCATGAGTCTAGCATAGCGATAACCCGAACACACCCCCAAATCAAAATAAAATAAAAGCATGCCTATATCCGTCATCTTTCCTACTTTTAGAAACTCAGTTTGAATTTCAGACTGTTGACTCAATAGACTGCATTTTCACTGCAAGGGAGCCTAAGTGATCCCTTTCTCTACACATGCAATGATCATGAAGCCTAACAGTGGTAGCTCCTCAGACTGGGTAGAATAAATAGAGTTTCTTGACCTTCTCAGACCCTCTATATTTAATCGTAAGCATCCTATACAAAAGAACTGTCACCTGCTACACAAGCAGCACTCAAACTGAATCGGATTGCCCTAAGAGTCTCCTTGGCTCGCTCATTAACAAGGTGCCAAGGTCTATGCTTTGCTGCCCTCTGCTGGTGGTGTGTGAAGCAGCACATAAGGAAATGGGGAAAAGATGTTTCTCTCTTACAATAAATTTGTACAGAGATTTATATGGAAAATAAATATCGGTGCTGATTGACATTTTAAGGGCTGTATGAGATGAAGGGGTTTGTAACCCCATAGGAAGAACAACAATATCAACCAAACAGGCCCCCGCAAAGCTCCCAGGAACTAAACCACCAAAGAGTACGGGGTGGGGGCAGGGGGAACCCATGGCTCCAGCTGCATATGTAGCAGAGGATGGCCTTATCTAGCATCACTGGGAAGGGAACCCCTTGGTCTTGTGGAGGTTTGAAAACCTAGGCTAGTGAAATGCTAGGTCTCTGACTCAGGAGTGGGTGGGCAGGTGAGGGAGCACCTCATAGAGGCAGAGGGCAAGGAAGAAGGAAATAGGAGGCTTGTGGAGGGGAAACTGGGAAGGAGTATAACATTTGAAATGTAAATGAATAAAATAACCAATAAAAAATGAAAAGTTACTCTTCATTTGCTATTAACGGAATTCCACACAAATGAATTTGTTTTGCCATAATTTTACAGATGTTTGCAATAGTTATAACTATGAGGTATAGTTCTTATGTATCAGTATACTGGAAAAATTAAGGTAATAATTAATATTTTTGTCAATATAACAAAATGTTTGCCACTTCATATCGTCATGCTACATTTTGGAATTTGGGGAATTTATTCTGAGGGGATGCCATAAGCAAAGTAAAGATAATAACTTTATAATATGCCCATAATATACTGATATATTGCATTTAGCTGTATTTTCATGCTAAAATTGCTGTAATTAAGTTGTTGGTTAGACACTCATAAAATTTAGTCATAAAGGCAATAATTTCTCTTTGGTATTCCTTATAACTACAAGGTAAAATAATTTTGTGAAAATTTGCTATTATATAAAACTTCCATCAGAGAATAAAATATTATTAAATGAATTATCCATACTCAGTATTACTGAATTAATATAGATAAAGAGTGAATTGGTAGAATTAATTTTTAGATGAAGAATAAAAATTAAACAATAGAAAGTCACAATGGTCTTAAATGGAATTTTAGTCACTATATTAATTATTAGTAATAAAACCAAATTAATCCCTCAAGACTCTAAACATACTTAGTATAAACTAAGAAAATTCATTGGTTCATATGCAGCATACAAAAAAATTCTTTCAAAAGTCCAACTAATTGGTAGTGATTGTAAGTGTATAGAGTCCATATTCTTCTTTAAGTTTGAGGCATAGCACCTTAGAGTAGAAGTCTAAGCCATAGATTCAGGAGCTGTGACATACACTTTTCAGTTGGAGTTGGTTTCCTCACAATCTCTTGATCATCACATTATGTCCAGTTTGGTTTTCTGATTACAGAAAAGAGAGCAGAAAGATTGAAGAGCCAGCATACGAGTTCAGCTATAAAACAGCTGCATAAAGAAGACCAGAACAATAACAATATCAATGGACATGCTAATGTGAGAGAGGGACATTAATTCATTCATTCATTTATTTATTTTGGCATATTTGTATATGTGTGGCATATTTGTGTGTGTGTGTGTGTGTATGTGTGTGTGTGTGTATGTGTATGTGTATGTATGTATGTATGTATGTATGTATGTAATAATGAATGAACATAAACCAGGTCAAATTTTTGAATTATGTTTAAACTATATTTTCTCAGGCACTTAACAAGAAGTTCAAATATATTTGACAGGATTTTTGATCCTTTTGCAATTGTCCTTTTTATTTCCTCAGATGAAGGTATAAGAAGAGAACTGTACTCAAGCTGTGGAATGCAGATCTTTGGCTGAATTCAGAGAATTTCCTTCTCTGTTCTAAGTATCCCTAGGCTGAGGCCTGGAAGTTTCTACCCTGCATATGATCAAATCTTCCAAACTAACTGATTCAGTCTGCCTTCTCTCAGCTTCTGACTGAATTGCTTTGTTTGGCCTCATAATAACCTTAGTAACATGTTCTAATCTCTTTCTCATTTTCTGTCTCATTTTGTTTCTGTCCTCATCTGTGTCTAGCTTGTTCTCTCTGCAACCTCTTCCTGTAAAACTGTCGAGACACACACACACATACACACACACACACACACACACACATACACACACACACACATACACACACACACACACACACATCACCACCTTTCTCTCTCCTCTCTCTTTCTTGTCTCCCCCCTCTTCAGTATCCCCTCTTTCCTTTGCTGTGTTGAGTTTATCCTATCTCTGACTCACTTTGTCCAATATCTGATGGTCACTTTGTCTGCCCCTCAATAAGATCTTACTTTCAAACATGGCTGCTTCCTTCTTCAAACTACCCTTACCTTCATTGCTAGGAATGAAAGATATGTACTAATGGTGTGTCTATATTATAGTCAGATGTTACTGTAATCCAGGGTATGACTGCATTACAGCAGAATCTTTTTTTTTGGATGTTACACCTTGTCAGAGCAGTCTTGTTGCTAGATTAAAATTCTTCTACATTCCTTGTGAAAGAAATAAACATTCTAAAATACAATATGGGTTTCCTACTAGGCATCTGAGCCATTTTGATCCTTAATGCCTGCTTTCAGATCAATCTTTTATCTGAACTACCAAGTTCAAAACACTATTGAGAGGCATTAGCTAAAACTCCCATAAAAGTACATCATTATTCACCCTGAAATATAGCAGAAAAGGTCCAACCAAAACAAAACAAACAAACAAACAAACAAAAAACAGTGTAGAGTATTTACCTAGTAACAATGGAGCTTCTCTAGAGAGAATTTAAGATTGGAAATTTAACTAATTGCAAATTGTGTATTGTATTCGGCCTTACCTTGCAGAATATCTTCTAATTACAGATAATATGTTTTCTCCTTGAATTGGCACACTATGAAGAACTGATGTAAACTGTTGATGATTAAGATGAGCACTCTTATACACTCTTATACACTCTTATACACGCAAAAGGTAGGGGTGGTGAAGGAGGGGAAACTAGAAAGTGGGATAACATGGCATGGGGGAGTTGATGGAGGGGGTAACTGGGAAGTGGGATATCATTTGAGATGTAAAAGAGTGGAATGATTAATAATAATAGAAAAAAGTGTTTTAAAATGCAAAGAAGGAGAAGAAGAAGAAGAAGAAGAAGAAGAAGAAGAAGAAGAAGAAGAAGAAGGAGGAGGAGGAGGAGGAGGAGGAGGAGGAGGAGGAGGAGGAGGAGGAGGAGGAGGAGGAGGAAGAGGAGGAGGAGGAGGAGAAGAAGAAGAAGAAGAAGAAGAAGAAGAAGAAGAAGAAGAAGAAGAAGAAGAAGAAGAAGAAGAAGAGGAAGAGGCAGCTTTTTGCCTTACTTCACATTTATCAACATAAAAAGTCTTCCAAAGAAAATCAGTCCTCTGAGGGAAAAGTAAATCATGAAGAGAAAATCAGGAATAAATGCATTATAGGGAGATTTAACTCCACTGATTTTGGCTAAGATCTTCATGTTCATGAAAACAACATTTACAAATCCTGTATTACACTGTTTGATTTTTAGTTTAAAGCAACTATGGTTGAATTAACCTATCATCCAAAATTGTGGTTTACTCTCAGTGTTTACATAACTTATAACCAGTTTGCCATGATCTTATTTTATCCAAAGATTTCTACATCTCTATCATTTAGCTAGTCAACATTTTCTACTGATTATTAATAAGTTTTAATCAGTGATTTCTACATTATGAATCATGCTGAAGGAGAAAGCAATAACTGAAAAAAATAGCTTTTTGGAGGGTACAGAAGTAACACATTGAGGGCAGAAACTGCCCTTCGATTCAAAAGTACTGTTCTACAAGGTACCAAATTGGAGTAAAATCCCCTGTAGACATGTTGCTACAGCATTTTCTCTGTCCAATCACATTAGGGCAGTGACAGGCCTGTGATTGGACAGGAACAGAGAGGTGGAGTGCAATTTGGAGGGGGAGAAAGATCAGGGGCAGGAGGAGGGAGGTCATCATCATGGAGGCAACCAATAGGACCAGTCAGACCCCATGTGTTTATACAACCAAACAAAGGTTTTTACAAAATATATTAATTGGGTTACAATATTGTCTTTATTATTTGGTTCAGAAATTATTGTATTGGCATCTTGTAATTGTGATCTTATTATTATATAAAACTGACTGAATATTAAGGCCTTAAGAGTCATGCTTTACTTATCGGGTCCTAGGCGCTATCTAGATGAATGATTGTGGGGGGTGTAAAGAGTTACAAGTGAACGAGATGTTCTGAATAGCTGGGAGAGTAATAAGAGCTCACCAGGACGTGGTGATGCCGGTCAATACTGGCTCAAGAACGTGGCTTGGCGGGAAAGTTTGCGGGGTCCATTTATTTTTTAAATATTCCTACAACAATATGTAATAATGATGAAGTCTAGGGCATACTGAACCATCATCATAGTTTTCAGGCAGGTTCTATGTGAACCATTGTACTACCATGACTTGACACAGCCCTCACAGACGGCTATAAAGTAAGAACTACCCAGAGAGAAGTGCTTTAAATCACCACACTAACAGGCAATACCAGAACTCAAGGCAGATATTGATGCTGTAGACTTTAATAACACTGTTTCTCTGCTGTAGCTATTACTGTATCCTGTCTTCTCATTGTACAGCTTCAGGGGATAGAATATAGATAGATAGATAGATAGATAGATAGATAGATAGATAGATAGATAGATAGATAGATAGATAGATAGAGAGATAGAGAGATTTATGGAAGGAGAGAGAACTCATGATTTCCATATGACCTACTTCATTTATTAATTGAAAATCTGTTAATTTGTCGTGGGGTCTGAGGTGTTGGATGCTGTGAGGAAGTAATGGAAAAAGATATAAATTGTTCTGTGTATGTATGCAATATACTATGGTCAATTAAGTAACAAGCAAGCAAGCAAACGAAGAAGCAAAGCCAAACAAAAGAAATAGACAAAAAAAAAAAAAAAAAAATGAAACAAGCTTTGTAAGAGGGAGAAAAATGTAAGGGTCCAAACCAACACCATGGGAACTTTCAATATGGTGTGGAGGATAAAAGGCATTGTAAAGGTTTTGTTTCATCTCTTTGGAGTCCTTTGCTGTGAAGATTCCCTTCTTTGCAGAATAGATTTGGCTGTTATGGTCACAAAGGGTATGGGTTCATACCTAAAAGAAAACAATACCTTTATTATCCAGATTAAAGGACAGACACGCATGGTATGTACTCACTTATAAGTGACTATTAGCTATAACTTACAGAATAACCATGCTATAACTAACAGACCCAAAGAAGCTAAATAACAAGGAGGGTCTAAGGGGGGATGGTTGAATCTTTCTCAGAAGAGGAAACAAAATAGGTTTCAGAAGTGGATGGAAGGAGGTAACTGGGTGGGAGAGAAGATGTAGAGGTGAAGGGGCTGCATATGTAGAGAGAGTAGGAGAGAGAGAGAAAGGAGATCTGCAGTGTGGGGAAGGCAATCTCTAGGTTGTGCCAGAGATCTGGGTTTTGGTAAGGTCCCAGAGGGTCTATGGGGAAACTCTAGCTGAGACTCCTAAGCATGGATCCTGATGTGATCACTTCCTATAGCCAGGAAGAACTCCCAGTGGAAGGATAAGGACAGCAACCAACCCACAAAACCTTCAACATAAAATGTGCCTTGCCTACAAGATGTGCAGGGACAAACATAAAGCAGACTGAGGGAATAGCCACCCAGTGACTGCCTCAAATTGAGACCCATTCCACAGGCAAGAACCAGTCCCTGACACTATTAATGACACTCTGTTATGCTTGCACAGAACCCATCAATGCTGATAGAAAATGGCAATTCACTTTACTGTCTTGAATGCATACCCTTTGTGAGTTTAAGGAGAGAGAGAGAGAGAGAGAGAGAGAGAGAGAGAGAGAGAGAGAGAGAGAGAGAGAGAGAGAGAGAGGAGGGACATAAAATGAACAGTATTTCCTTTTCCTGAGATCTGCATGTTCTTCCAATTAAATAAGCACAGTCAATCATAAAGACTCCAGCACAGCCAGAGAAGAACACCAGTAAGTTCTAAACAACATGTGGATATCAAAGATAAAGTTATAAAGTAACATTTGCAGAATTGATTTGCATCGTGTGGCTATTTATAGAATTACTACGGTTTCATTATCTGGTCCAAGTGGGAAGGATGCAAATGCATTAAGGTTCATATAAAAGCTGATTGAGCACATTAGTCCAAAGGGAAGGAATATGAGGAAAAGCATCCCACCTCAGATGGAATGCCTGCAGATAGGCACTCAAATGAAAGGTGACAAAAGCAAAGCTTTCTTCTTAGTTTGAATGTATTTTTCTTTCTTTGATAAAATGTATTCATCCAATAAGTAGTTATTGGGAGAACAACTATATATCACTTAGGCAAGAAGTAAGTAGGTGACAAAATTTATTGCTTGTCCCACCTCAGATATTTAAAAGATGTGCAAATTCATATAGAAAGTAGTTTTAAGGGTAGTTTCCACAAATATATTTACATCAAAGAATAGGTATGCACAGTTGTAATCTTGCACAAAGGAATTCAAAGTATTAGAATTATAAGTTGATGCTAGCTTCTACCAATGGGACCCTGTCTTAAAGGGAGAAACACAGTAGACTAAAATTTCAAGTTATATTATCTTGGTTTTCCAAAGCAGTGTGTATTATGAGTAAAATCTTTTTTTTTTTTTAACTATTATTATCTTTGATCTTTCCTCAAAGTCCAGTCACTATTCCCTTCCTGTTTTGCCCTCCAACATTTACCCATCCCATTCCTCCTCCCCTGTCTCATGTTCCAAAAGGATGTCCTCTCAACCCCATCACCCACACACCCCACCAGACCTCCCCATTCCCTGGGGCCCCAAGTCTCTCAAGGGCTAGATGCAAATTTTTTCTCACTGAGGTCAGACCAGGACTCCTCTGCTGTATGTGTGTGTGTGGGGGGGGAGGAGGGCTCAGACCAGCCATTGCAGGCCCAGTATCTGAGAAATCTGAGGGTCCAGGTTCTTGACAGTGCTGGTCTTCCCATGGGGTTGCCCTTCTCCTCAACCTCTTGCAGCCTTTCCCCAATTCAACCCCAGGAGTCACTGACTTCAGACCATTGTTTGGTTGCAAGTATCTGCCTCCATCTCAGTCAGCTGCTTGTTGTGCCTCTCAGAGGGTAACCATGCTAAACTCCTATCTGTAAGCACATCACAGCCTCCCCCTGAAATTGGTACTAATTTGGGATGGTCACTGGACCTCCTTTCCCCCCAATCTCCTTTCCATATTTGTTCATGCAGTTCTCCCAGACAGGAACAACCCTCCTGTTAGAGTTCCTGACCATAGAATGGCAACCCTCCCCCCCCCCCCCCCCAATTCCTTGTCTTTCTACTGGACGTGAACTCCACAAGTTCCCTTTCCCCACTGTTGGGCATCTTATCCAAGATCCTTCCCTTTGAGTCCTGAGAGTCTCTCTTCTCTCAGGTATCTGGAATATTCTAGACATCTCTCAGCTCCCACTTCCCACCTCCCACCTCCCACCCTTGAGGCTTAACTCCTGGTTACCACCTCCCTCCCCCATACCTGATCATGTTTCCCCTTTCCTCTGCCTCTCCTCCTCCCCTCTCCCATACAGCTTTCTTCCTCCCTCAGTCCTCTGGTTTCATCTCCCTCCCAAGTCGGATTGAAGCTGAAGCATCCTTACTTGGGTCCTATGGTTGTTAACTTTTTGAGTTCTATGGGTTGTGTCCTGGGTATTCTGCATTTCTTTGGCTAAAATCAACTTATCAGTGAGTATATATCATGCATGTCTTTTGGGTCTGAGTTACCTTACTCAGGATGATATTTTCTAGTTCCACCTATTTGCATGCAAAACTCAGGATGTCCTCATTCTAAGTAGATGAGTAATATTCTATTGTATATTTTTAGCTTCTTTGTCAATGTGTGTCTGTGTTGTGTGTGTGTGTGTGTGTGTGTGCATATGTGTGGGTTTGTATTTGTGAGTTAACATGTGTTTTATGTGGGTTTGTTGTGTATGTGTGAGTGTTCATATGTGTAGGTTTGTATGTGTGGGACTGTGTGCGTATATGCACATATACTGTAGTACAGTATGGAGGCCAGAAAACCTGGTAGGAGTCAGTTTTCTTCTTCAACCTTGTGGACTCTGGAGATTGAGTTTAGGTCATCAGGTAACAAACACCTTTACCTACTGAACCATCTTCTCAACCCTAAGTAGAAATGTTAACTAAATAATCATAAAAGGTTCTTAGTCATTGACCAGTAACCCAACATAGTGAATTAATAGATTGGACTTATAAAATATACATTTATATATTTATAGCTTATGAGATGAACACTATGTGTCACTAGGCTCTGGTAATTATGGACTAAACTATTTTGCTTTAGGCTCTAGTTTCAAAGCAACTCTTCTTTTGCTTTATTTAAATTAGAAAATATAGATATTTTATAATTCTGTTGCTCATTTATATTTTTTACTCATTTACTATGTCATTCACTGGCAATTGAGTATTAATTATATACCATGACTTTGGTAAAAGGAAGATGAAGAAGAAAAAGAAGAGAAGAAGAAGAAGATTGTGGAAGAAAATGCAGAGGAACAGGTAGAGAGATCAAAAACAGATGATCACTCCTCAGTCTCAGAAATTTAGAAGCAGTCTTGTTGAATTATTCTTTTAATTATCTTTCACCTATCTATCTATTTGTCCATCATTCACCCACCTACCCCTCCATCATCTATGTATCTATGTATCTATGTATCTATGTATGTATCTATCTATCTATCTATCTATCTATCTATCTATCTATCTAGTTTTCTCTCTTCTGTCTTTCCTCTCTTTCTTATCTCCAATCTTTTGTTTCTATGCAAACCTTTCCTACAGCTATCATTCAGTCAGAAAATTTCTGAGATATTTCTCAATAGTTTTCAAGACTCAGACCACTTCCATTGAATTACTCCTTTATATTTTAAATTTTAGTCCAAGAGAATATCTCTTAGTTTCTTCTCATTCTGTCTATGTGAATTTTCCCACTAATATGATTATTACCTCAATAACACAAAAATTTAACAAAGATTTGTCAATAAGTTTTCTCTTACACATTATTCAATCTGTAATGATTACTTGTCATTTTGCTGTGATAAAAGCTACATGAGGAAAGAAGTGCTTATTTTGGTTTGTAGTTCAAGGTTACAATTCATTATGGTGGGAAGTCATGGGGGAAGAAGCTTTGAGTGGATGGTCACATCACATTCACACTCAGGAAGCAGAGACTGATGAATGCATGTGCTCCGCTCACGTTTGTTCTTTCTTTTTATTTTATATCCTGATTATAGTATACCTCCCTACTCCTGTCAAAGTCCCTCTCTCATCACCTCCCCTTTCCCCTCCCTGTCTACTTCTCCTCAGCTTCTCTTCAGAAAACGGTGAGCCTTCCATGGATATCAACCAGCCAGGACATATCAAGTCATAGTAATCCTAGGCAACCCCTCTCCTTAAAGGCTAGGTAAGGTAACCCCTATAGGAGGAAAGAGTTCCAAAGATAGGCAAAAGAATCAGAAACAGCAACTGTAATCACTAGAGTTCCACAAGCAGACTAAGTTCTACAACTATAACATATGTTCAGAGAGCCTAGATCAGTCCTGTGCAGGCTCCCTATTTGTAAGCTCAGTCTCTGTGAATTCCTATGAACCCAGGTTAGTTGATTCTGTGGGTTTTCTTGGGTTGTCCTTAACCAATCCATCTCCTACAATCCAACCTCGCTCTCTTCTGTTGTACTCCCAAAGGTCTGCCTAATGTTTAATGGTGGGTCTTTACATCTATGTCCTTCAGATGCTGGGTGAAGCCTCTCTGATGAAAATAGAGCTAGATAGTAATCTATCTATGAACACTGCAGAATATTATTAGAACCATTTTGTTAACTTTCTTTACCATTTATGTTTGCTTCTATCCTCAGTCTCTGAGCAATCCACCCTCTGGGTCCTGGACCTTCAGGCAGTGTCACAGATGGGCTATCTTACATAGCATGGATCACAAGCTGGGCAAATCATTGGTTGGCCATTCCCATGACTTCTGTGCCATATTTACCCCAGCACATTTTGCAGCCAGGAAAAATTGTAGGCAAAACAATTTGTGGCTGGGTTGGTGTCACAATCCCTCCGCTGGAAGGTCTTGTTTGGTTACAAGAGAAAGGCAGCTCAGGCTCTTATCCCCCATTATTAGAAGTCCTATTTAGAATCATCCTGGTAGATTCTTGGGAGTTTCAATTTTACTAGGTTTCTAGCTCATCCTAGACATGCTTCCCAGTTCCACTTGTCTCTTCCACTACTCTCTCCCTCTGTCCTCTCTCCATTGCTTCCTCTTGGTCCCATCTCCTCCCCTATTCAGACTCCTTCTCCTGTCCACTTGAGGTGTATATTCTGTTTCTCCTTCTCAGTGAGATTCACAGTTTCCCCCTTGAGTCTCTCCCTCTAACTTAGCTTCTTTGAGACTGTGGACTATAGCATGATCATCCTTTCCTTTCTGGTTAAGATCCCATCTATAAGGGAGTACATACCATGTGTGTCTTTGTGTCAGAGTTACCTCACCTTGACTGGTCTTTTCTATTTTCATCCATTTTCCTAAAAATTTCATGATGTCCTTATTTTATTTATTTATTTTGTATGACTGAGTAATATTCCATTGTGTAAATAAAACATTTTCTTTACTGATTCTTAAGTTGAAAGACATCTAGATTGTTTCCATTTCCTGACTATTGTGAACAAAGCTGCTATGAGTATAATTGAATAAGTATCATTGTGGTAGTGTGCTATATCTTTTTGAGTGGTATAGCTCTTGAGGCAGATAGATTCCCAATTTTCTGAGAAATTGTCCTACCGATTTCCAAAGTGGTTGTACTAGTTTGCCCTTCCACAGGTTATGGAGGAATGTTTCCCTTGCTCCATACCTTTGCCAGAATGTGCTGTCACTGTTTTTTATATTATCTAAGAGTTATTTAGGGAAAAAAAAACAGAATAGCTAACACAATCCCATACAACAAAAGAACTTCTACAAATATCATCATCCCTGGTTTCAAGATGTAATATAGAACAATAGTAATAGAAATTGTATGGTATTAGTATAAAAACAGAACAGTTGATCAATGGAATTATCCACTGGATTTTTGACAAAGAAGCCAACATTATACAAAGGGGAAAGAAAGCATTTTAAACAAATTGTGCTGGTCTAACTAGATGGGTGTAGAACAATATAAATAGACCCATATATATCACCCTGCATAAAACTCAAGTTCAAATGGATGAAAGATCTCAACATAAAACCAGACACATTAAACATGATTAAAGAGAAAGTGGGGAAAATTTTGAATGCATTAGCACAGGAGTCAACTTCCTGAACAGAACACTAATTGTGCAGACACTAAGATCAACAATCAATAAATGAGACCACATGAAACCAAAAAGTTTCTGTAAGGCAAAGGACACCACCAAGATGACAAAACACTAGTCTACAGAATGGGAAAAGATCATCACCTACCCCACATCTAAGAGAGGGCTGATGATCAAAATATATTTAAAGAAAAAAACTAGGATCACCAAATCAAATAATCTGATTAAAAATGGGGTACAGATATAAACATAGAATTCTCAACAGAGGAATCCCAAGTGGTCAATAAACATTAAAAAAAAACCAAAACTTTTCCACATCCTTAGCCATCAGGGAAATATAAATCACAATGACTTTTGACTTTTTTCTTTTTATTCAATCAAGGATCATACCTCATATCATGATGTAACTCATGATGTGCAAGTGTGTCTACTAAATTAACCTAATAAAGACAATTCCCCACTGGTATGGAAGAGAATAATTTAATAGATAATGTCTCACAGGAATTCCCGGAGGCTAACCAAACCTAGGTCATTCTTGGCAGGTATGCACAAGGACTTATATCTAAGATTTGGCAAGATCTTAGCAAATTGTTAATCAATATTAACCATCACAGAGTCTTGACTCATTAGTGAATCACATCTATTCTATTTTACATTATCCTCTATTAATTGTTGCTTTTCCCCATTTTTTCATTCTTGGTTTTAGATCATGACACGTGACTGTATTATCAAGACATCTTCATAATTTATTTTCTTCTCTTAACATACTTACTTTTCCCCAATTTATAACATTCTGAATATATTCCAAAAATATTGCTTCTAGGTCATAGTACATTTCATTACATTCATCTAAAGTCTTCAATGTTTATTTTTTATGATGATCAAATTAGATAACACATGCACCTTTTTTAGTGAGGTGCTCCTCACATAGTGAAAACTATTTTAATGCTATCCATTCTATTTCAGTCCCACAAAATTTTTCCAATTAATTAGTTTCTATCCACATATTTTTGAATGTTCATATCATACATGGTTAAGAAAAAATCAAGCCACAATGCCTTGAACTAAATTGTACAGATTAAAATTGTTTCTCTTCATCAGACTGTTTGACCTCTTTGTTTCCTTGGTACATAATTATTACAATGACGTGATCACCTACTTCCAGTGTTACCATGACTTTCAAATAGGTAATGCAAAGTAAGTGGGCACATAATGCTAACCCTTTTAATTAGTGAGGAGAGTTATTAACAGTTAATCAGGTTTTTACACAGCCCTTCTCCATCTTATCCACGGAGACTTTCTCTTTCCTTATCGTGAGCCTTTGCTTCATCCCTAGGAGTCCATTATCTAATAGGGTGTTTCTGTCTGTCTGCTTAGCTCTTTTCTTAAGCTTTCTTTGGTGATGTACCTTCCTCACAGAAGCTCCTAGGTTCACAGCTTTTTCAATCTTTAAGTTTCTCAAGTCTTTTATATAAAAACTTAGCAAGTGTTTGCAGAAACAATCATCATTACTCTACTCATAAATTTCTCTGTCCTACTCAATATGTGGTACTTCAAAACACTTGGCATGATTTATGTGTGATAATATTCAGATCTGGAGATAACTATATCATCTATCACTTCCCCTGTTTTGAATAATTCCTTTATAATTTCCTTATGAATAAACAATAGCATTTATTTAATATTCTGAGAAATTTAGCACTTATAAGAAACATTTATAAGAAAAGCTTCAGACTTGGCGAAGTTTTTCTTGAATTCTCAGAAGAATTTCTGCCTGGCCAGGTGTGATCTCACAGGCCTATACTCTCATTACTCAGTAAGCTTAGAAAGGCATGGATACTTCCTTCCTTCTTCTTCTTCTTCTTCTTCTTTTTTTTTTCTTTTCTTTTTTTTTTTTTTTTTTTTGCCACAATCACCGAATTTATTGTAGAAGTATCTACTAATGCAAAACTTTAACCTTCATTTCCTGACATTTATACATTATGCATGTTGTCTTTCAAATTTACCTGTTTAACATCCACAGACTTCATTCATTCTTAAAAGAGGGAACAAAATACTCATGGAAGAAGTTGTAGAGACTAACTATGGAGCTGAGACTAAAAGAAGGACAATTCAGAGACTGCTCCACCTGGGAATCCTCCCATATTCAGTCATCAAATCTAGACACTATTGTGGATGCCAGCAAGTGCAGGATGACAGGAGCCTGATATAGCTGTCTCCTGAGAGGCTCTGACAGTACCCGACTAATACAGAAGTAGAGGCTCACAGCCATCCATTGGACTGAGTACAGGGTACCCAATGAAGGACCTAGAGAAAGTACCTAAGGAGCTGAAGGGTTTGCAACCCCTTAGGATGAACAATATGAACTAACTAGTACCCTCAGAGCTCCCAGGGACTAAAACACCAAACAAAGAGTACACATGATGGGACTAATGGCTCCAGCAGCATATGTGTAGCAGAAGATGGCCAAGTTGGTCATCAATGTGAGGAGAGGCCCTTGTCCCTGTGAAGGTTCTATTTCCCAGTGTAGGGGAATGCCAGGGCCAGTAAGTACGAGGGGGTAGGTATGTGAACAGGGGGAAGGGGGAAGGAACAGGGGTTTGTTTTAGTTTTTGTTTATTTTATTTTATTTTATTTATATTTTGGAGGGGAACCTGGGAAAGGAGATATTGTAAATAAAGAAAACATCTAATAAAAAACAAACTGTAAAAAAAAAAAAAAAAAGAAAAGCGATCTTCAGTTTGAGTTCAATTGTGACTAAACAGAGTGGCCCTGTATTCATGGGTTCTCAACCTTCCTAATGATGCAAACCTTTAATATAGTTTCTCATTTTGTGATCCCTCGACCATAAAATTATTTCATTACTACTCCACAGCTGAAATGTAACATAAATATTTGATATATAGTATGTCTTATATGTGGCCTCCAATGGGGTTGTAATCCACAGGTGGAGAACCACTGCCCTATATCATGTCAAGCCAGAAAAATGACTTATAAGTAAAGGTTTATGCACAGTCAGTTTTGAGATCTTGGTTATTATACTCCACAAAGCAACCTTTTTTATCCTTATCATATTTATTTATGTAAAACCCTAATGAAAAAAACTATTTTAAGCATTTTAGATTCATTTTGCTCTTTCAGAATAATTTAGAGATAGCTGGAATTTCAGAATAGTTCTTGATGATAATGACTATTTATGCTTTTGATGCCTGGAATTTGAACATAATAAGTTTGTCTGTTGGCCTGTTACACTTACTAGAGAAATTAGATGAAGAGAAGAAAGAATTTATTTGTCAGAGATATTTAGATGTCTCTTGCAGGTAAATGTTTGTCATTGATTTACTACTAAAGATTAGTATGGTCTGAAATGTCTGATTATAAGCTATTATAAGTTTTCCAAAAAACCAAAGTGGGCCAGATATATTGAACGGCAAAGATGGCCATACTTGCATGTAAATATCACTCCATTCAACACCACCTCGCCTTCAGTGTCTTCTGTGACACTGAAATTTCAGACAGAAACATGATAGTGGAACTTGCATTGGTCTGGGGAGATAGCTCAGTAATAGAGTACCTGACTGGCATGCTCAAGGCCCAGGGTTCCACCTTTAATACTGCAACAATAACAACAAATTTAAACAAAATAACTGTGTATGGGGGAAATATGCTGATTTATTTACAGATAAACTCAGTGGATCCTCAGAGAATTATCATCTCTTTTCCTGAGATTATCTGATACATTAAATGTGTCAGGACAAGTGGAAGTATAGAGAGGACCAGTTTAGCTATCCATTTACCTTATCATGGTTTTTGCTTCAAGAAATTCATCTTGACAGTGGCTTTCCCTCCAGCGACCACTGCATAGCACAACCTAGTCAAAACATATTTGGTAAATCAATTGCTCATTCATATTTGAGTACTACATCACTGTGTACAAGAGAGCTGACTGCTGTTAGGGGCACATTGAATTATTTCTTCTCTGATTTTGTCTTCAGTGCCAGAAAAAGAAATGTATTTCTTAAACTTTAGAAAGCAATGTAGTTTCAATGGTTAGAGGTTTGTGTAATGTGGCAGAGGCGAGGCTTGGGCTCTGCAGTTTCATTTCAGGATCCTCAATTTATCATGTATCATTATATAGAAGCATATAATTCTACTTCATTCCTCTACTGTATACAAGTGCACAACTATTTTTCTTAGAAATTATTTGAAATTGCATCTTAATTAAGCTTTGCAAATGAAAATTCTAGACTAGAAATAAGTAGATTAATTTCATTTGCAGACAAGGGGGAGTGAGACAGCTTCAAAGCAGAAAGCCCTCATAGTTATTGAATAAATTACATAAATTTTTGTGCTAGCTGAATATCATACATTGCTTTTAATAGACTGCACAACATGTTATAATGACAGTTCTTTTTATTATAGATTATAGAGTTAAAAAGATGGAGCATCATAGGCACAGAAATATTCATTATTCCTCAACTATATATATATATATATATATATATATATATATATATATATATATGATATAGGAAAATTGGTTACAACACAAGTATATCTGATTTACAAACAAACTTGATTATCCTATAAAATATCGACTCTCAAAAGCTTTATGGCATTAAAAAAAGAAGACAAACAATAAACCTGTAAGATTTCCAGGACTGACCCATGTCAATTATCCACTGGATAAACAGGCCTTAGCATGGGGCTTGGAACTCTTCTTTCAGGAGAACAAAAATCTGGTTGATTTTGGAACTGACCATTTTTAATGATATAAAAAGATGGTATGTTAATCTATATCAATATGACATGAATTTACAATTATCCTAAGTACTATATGATTCTCTTAGCCCAATGCCTTGTCCATTTGTCGTCTGAGAGGCTTCCTCTAACAGCAGATGGGAGTGGATGCAGGGACCCACAGTCAGACATAGAGTTTAATTGGAGGTTTCCCTTAGGTTCTTCCCTTTGAGCTTGGGTTATTCCTCAGAAGAGGAGGCTGAAATATCATAGAAGTGAGGGAATGAAGGACACCAGGAGAATATAGCTGACTTAATCAACTAAGCAGGACTCACTCATATGGACTCAAAGAGACTGAAGCTGCAAACACCTGTCCTGATGAGGTGTGTAGCAGGTCCTTCGTGAATATGTTGTGGCTAGTAGCTTGTTGTTTTTGTGGGGCAACTAACTGTAGGAGTGTCTTGATTCTTTTCCCTACTCTTGAGACACTTTACCTGCTGTTTTGTTGCCTTGTCTAGCCTAGTAGGAAGGTTTTTGTCTTGTCTTATTGTATTTTGTTTTGTTGTGTTAGGTTATTATCTTTTGGGAGCCTGTTTTTTTTTTTTTTTTTTTTTTTTTGGAAGGGAAACAGAGAGGGTGTGGATCGGGAAGAAGTGAAGCGGGGAAGAGGCTCAGAAGGGTGGAAAGGGGAAACTGTGGTCAGGATGTATTGTAAGAAAGAAGAATCTATTTTCAATTTTTAAAAGTTTTACAGAAATTTAATGAACAGACTCCAATGGGGAAGGCAAGTACTAGCTGAGTGCTGAAAGACTTGTGTAATGTATATGACTGATTTTCATTATGAAAAATTAATTTATGGGAAGACAAAAGAGAAAACCCGATTTATGATGGTTGTATAAGTTTACCCTACATGTATTATAAAAGACTACCAGCCATGTTTGGATTATCTGATTGTGTGG
>JADRCD010189478.1:0-19833 GCA_019843815.1 Montemys delectorum
AAAAAAACAGAGAAATTATTCTTTGTTTCAGGGATAAAAATATTATGTTTTTCCTAGTTGACAGTTCTGTCACACTTGAGTTACTGAAGCAAATTCCCCTTTCTTCTTCATTAGCAAACGAGGTACTCATCAAAGCTCAGCTAGTAAAGCCATTTGGCAGAAATTACTTATACAGGTCAATTACAATTTCTAACAATGAAAAACAAGAAGAAAAAATGCTCCTGGTTTCACATGACGCTGTCTAAATCGGTGATTTTCGCACATTTTGAAATTGTGACAAGAGGCTGAGTGCAAACAGCGCAGGCCTGGCTGACACATCCAGAGTTCCTGTGAATGCCTCTGGAGGAGTCGCATAACCTTCATCCTGGAGCTGACACCTGCCTCCCGAGAGGAAGACGTACCTTCCCCTTCCACCACACAGAAAGCCTGCCAAGACTCTGGCTGTGTTGTTCTGTGCCTGCCCTTATTTCACACAGGAAAATAAAAAAGCACATGATAACCAAGTATTTGGCTACTAGTTTTCCATTCCATGTTCAAGTTTCTATTTCCACTTGCTATTCTGAGCTTACTATTATAGTCTTTGGCTAATTATGTAAGGTCACCAGGTATTATAACAAGTCAGGCTACGGCAGGGTGAGGTTAGTTTAGGTGAACTCTTCAAATATATGATTTAAGAACTGGTAACTGCAGCAGTTCTGTGCTTCAGTCAAGTGTGGGAGCTTGTGAGAAATACATCAACTAATATTTCTATTTTAGAGCAGACCTTTATTTTTTTCATTTCGGTTTACGGCTCTGTAAATGTGTGATTGTATGACTGTATTTTAATATAATTGTAGCAATCTGTTAGATTCTGCTAACCCTTACTAGCATGGTGGAAGTGGAGAAAGGGTTGCTCATGGCTGGATGACCCCAGTTTAGCTGTGTCACTTGGACAAATAATCAAGATGTGCTAGAGAACTCACTTTGAACTTTGCTTAGTTTATTGATTTTCAAGAGTGTTCATATCATATAACCATAAGCCAGTTATTATTATTATTATTATTATTATTATTATTATTATTTGAGAACTAGGTATTTAGCTGATATCTTTGATGATACTCTACATATATTTGCTTGGTATTAAGTGCTTTAGAAGGATGACTATGTACTTCATGAACGAGGGTCAACTCTGCAGCCTGCAAGGCATGTCTTTCTAACTTGTCCACTTGACTGGGTTGAGGATTATATGGCCAAATGTTTTAAAAGTACTTCTGTACACGTGTTTCTAAATGACTATAACACTTTATTTGGAAGACTGAGTTAAAACAATCATCCTTACTGAAATAGATGGGCATCATTTAACCACCGGAGCCTGAATACAAGAAAAAGAATTAAGTCAAATGTCTCTGCTCTCAAGTGGAGAAAACTGTGTAATCTTAGCCTGAAATGTAGACAGACCTACTTCTCAGGACTTTGGCTTTAGACTGAAGCTGCAGCCCTGGTGGTTTGGTTTAACAATTTGTTAACGTTAGCATATGAGATGTCTCAGCTTAGATATACATATACATAAAACCCACTTGGCAAAATATGAGTGTAATGTCCAAAATATACCTTAAGTAAAATAACTACTTAAGAAACTTATACAAAGTAACTTACTTGTTATTATGTAAGAATCAAATTCAGTCCATATGAAGTCATGGCCCAGATTTGTCCTTCCTGTTCTAGAAGGACTTAAAATCGTCACTAGAAACACTCATAGTTGACCTCCCAATGCTGATTGATTGGTTTGGCTGATCTTTCTCACCATATGAGAAAAGTGATATAGCCCCCAGGCCACATATCAATTGAATTAGCATCTCTGTGTAGAAGTGCCGAGGAACATCCCAGCAACATTCCAGCACATAAATTAGCAGAGAAACATTTTTCAGGTGCATATGAGAAGACAGGCCCCTGCTGGTCTTCACAAAGGAATATTTTTTCTTTTTTCTTTTTTTATTAGATATTTTCTTTATTTACACTTCAAATGTTATCCCCCTTCCTGGTTTTCCCTCAGAAAACCCTCTATCACCTTCTCCCTCCCCCTGCTTACCCACCCATCCACCCACTCCCACTTCCTGGCCCTGGCATTCCCCTACACTGGGGCATAGAGCCCTCACAGGACAAAGGGCCTCTCTTCCCATCCTCTGCTACATTTGCAGCTGGAACCATGTGTCCCACCATGTGTACTCTTTGGTTGGTCGTTTAGTCCCTGGGAGCTCGGGGGTACTGGTTAGTTCATATTGTTGTTCCTCTATGGGGCTGCAAACCCCTTCGGCTCCTTAGGTCTTTTCTATAGCTTTCTCAACCATTGGGGACCCTGTGCTCAGTCCAATGGTTGGCTGCACTCCTCGACCTCTGTATTTGTCAGACACTGGCAGAAACTCTCAGGAGACAGCTATAACAGGATTCTGTCAGCAAGCAATTGTTGGCATCCACAAAAGTGTCTGGGTTTGGTGACTGTATATGGGAAGGTTTCCCAGGTGGGGCAATCTCTGGATGGTCATTCCTTCAGTCTCTGCTCCACATTTTGTCTCTGCAACTCCTTCCATGGGTATTTTGTTCTTCTTTCTAAGAAGGACCTGAGTATCTACACTTTGGTCTTCCTTCTTCTTGAGTTTCATGTGGTTTGTGAATTGTATCTTGGGTATTCTGAGCTTTGTAATCTTTCTCCTATAAATTGTGGCAGAGACAGGCATCATTTTCACTAGAGAGGCTTACTCAGTGTAAGACGTTCCTACTTCCTGGCATCAAAATCTGTCCCAGACCTGATGGGCTTGATCTGAGACCTGTATTCTTTCCTGCAGCACCTTTTATAGGTCATGGATTTTTGCAGATACTCTGCCTAGTCCTGTACTACAACCCTGCCTCTGCAACTTGTGGGTGGGATCAGAGAGCTTGAGCACAGGAAGCACGGGTGGATCTTCTAAAACCAAACACACAAATTATCTCACATCATTTTGTTTAGTCTGATTTTGTTATGTTTGAAATGTAAAGCTAATAGAATTTAAGTGTTAAAAGTGGTGGTTGCAGTCTTGGGTTCCTAGGGTTATTCAGGTTTTCACTTTTGATCTTATGAAATTATTAATCATGCCTGATTTCACTCTTATAGGATTCCTGGTTTGGATGATAAATTGTAAGAATCATGACATTTGAGAAGACACAGCATTTCACTTACACTATTAGTATTGTTTTCCATGTGCTAGATAATATTGTCATCACTTTAAGTATTTTAACTCACCTATTATGATAACAACTCTTTGGGTCAAACACAATTACCAGCCCCTTTTATATATTAAAACAAACCTGAGAGATATTTAAGCTAAAAAAGAGTTAGGATTATGTGAAACATGATATTCTATCATCTTCAGACACTCCCATTTAGTAAGCTTACTACTTGCATTAATTTATTAATTAAAATCGGTAAAATAGCATCACTAGAAGTAATAAATGAAGAAAAAGTTTTAGAACTTAAATATTCACTAGAGAATTTTAACCCAACATTCAAGCTTCACATCATGATGACAATGGACCAAACGTTGGAAAATGTAAGCAAGTCCCATTTAAACACTATACTTTAGAAGAGTTGCTATTGTCATGGTGTCTCTTCACAGCAAGAGGACTAAGACATGCCTGCCATGTACTTTGCTTACGTAATTGATGCCAGTGTCTTTTCTAGTGCTTGTTTTTCCCCAAAATGTAAATATATATTTGTTTTTCACCAATATGAAAACTCTCTATTCCTTCATTTTTACATTAAAACTCTTTAGTTTTCTCAATAAAACTCTTTAATTTTATTTTTTGCCTAAGTAATATGGAGCTCTTTCAGATTCTGTAAAGTTTTTTGATGTTCCTGCTTTAGTGCTTATGTATTTCTCTTAAATTAAAGCAATAGTCAATACTTAAATTTTTTTTAGTTATTCATTTATTCATTTTTTGATGTTTCACATACTGGTCTGATTGTAACTACTATTCAGAACCTCCAGTTAAGATTTCTCCTTTGACTCTAGGGGAGAAGCCTAGTGTCTTTGACAATGACGACAAATGAATTTTCAGATTATGATCACAAAAGCATGAATGTAAGGAACTCTTTCATATTAAGAATTTTTCATAGTATTAAAGAATATATGAGTCTAAAACAAACTTTGCTTAGAATAATGGACAAAAACAAGATAAAAGTATCTGTAAAGGGTTGCAAAATTCATTTATATACTTACAAGATACTACTTGTGAATAGATGAATAAGTTTATGTTTTGTTATCTGAGCTCACATAAAATCTAACTTAAAAATCAAGTACATAGTAGACTTACTCAATTTCCCGGAGCACACTGAGGTTTTTATTTCAGTTTATCAGCATTTATGTTCATGGTAAAAAATAATATATTTTACTTTAAAATATATTTTACTTTAATAATTTACATTAAAATGATTGGAAGTATTTGCATTTTCCTAATTTTTCAGTTTTCTACTATTAAATATGAAAATATACATTAATTTTTATTAAACTTGTTAGACAACAAATTGGAGCATCTTTGTGTATTTTAACAACCCAAATTACTTTGTTATTGATGTGAATCACTAAAACTGTAAATTTTGTCACTTTTGCCACAAAGTCACAAGTCTGTCACATTTCTCTATGATTGACAGAGAGCCCTTGATCCAGGCCAGCTGTTGGAATGCCTTACACTCACAGCCAACGTTTTCTGGAGGCCTTGGCTATCACGTTTTCATCGAATGTGAATTCCTTTCTGTACGTGTGCATATTGTACAGAGAACAGAAGAGCTCACAGCAGCCCCTCAGAGGCATCTGTTCTTTATAGTGAGATGAAGAAGCTGCAGAAGGTTTGTGGAAACTTGCTGAAGCTTGTTGTCACTTAGCAGGAAGTGTTTAGAAGTTTGCAAAGAACAGAATTACAATTTGTCAAATGCTGCAAACTTCACAGCGAGCCCACAAGGTTTCATTTCACCGTTGCTCTAAATAGTGTTGCATGTTATGTACTTTTAAGATGACCAACTTTCTTTTTTGGTAGAACACTAAAAATTCCAGCACAGGAATTCACAGTCACTCAGGTGAGACTGTCTGCTTTTTGCTTACCCCTGGTGAAGGAGACAGAGGGAACATGAGGACAATAGTGTAAAATCACTGCTGTCCAGAGACCTGGCCTGCTGAGTGGGATGATGTCTTTTGTTTATTTATAAACTGGTCTTTCTGCTTATAAAAAATTCTTTAAAGAAAGCAAAAATTTACTGGTGCTGAGGCTTGCTCACAGGAGTCTGCCTCAGCGTCCTCTCATTTTAAACTATCTTCTCAGAACTCAGCATTTAATCCTTCCCTATATTTGAGTAGATAGATCAGTAAGAAGCTATTGAACTCTTGCAATTATGTCTGAGGACTCTACCTAAGCTTTGTGTGTACTTTGCATGTCCATTGAACCATACTTTCATTCCAGAATGCTTTGTCAATTTAAATATGGCAGCACTTGCTCATCTTTTCTCTCCCTTTCTCTGTAGGATTTCTACATCTTTAGTATATTTTTCTTTTAAAAATCTCTTATACATTTTTATCTATAAGAAAAAAGAAACTCTATTGCATGTACCAGTAGGCCAGTTATTTATAAAATGTTTCACAAGTACTTAGAATTCAGTGAATAATAACGTAGCAAAACCTAAATATTTACACAGTAGATTGAGCAAGAACTGATAGTTATGAAGAAATAACTAAAATGCATTACAAGGATGAAGGGAAGTAAAGCTGATGTCGATGAAGTCTGTGTGTACATATATTCTTGGCCTCAAGTCTCTATTTTGGGGAAAGATAATTTCTTCTGCTTTGGTGTGGGAAGGGCATAAATTTAGTGATTTCTATAATGTTTTCTTGTTTTTTTTTTTAAGATATTAACCTTTGAATCAGTAGTCTCAGAAAAGATTATCAACGTAGGCAGACAGTATTCTGTGTACTGAAGACCCAAATTAAAATAAAGCATATAAAAGGAAATTTTTTCTTTCCATTTGTCATATAACTACAACTTCTACCTTTAACAATTTTGGTGGATAATGAAAAATACCTCGTTTTGGGTAGAAATGTAAATTAATGTAGCCAATATAGATGACAGCATAGATCCGTCTGAAAACAAAAAGTAGATCTCTACCACGTGACCCAGCAATCTCATTGTTGAACATGTAGTCAAAGGTAATGACACCAACAAACTGAAAAGTCATCTGGACTTCCATGTTTATTGTAGTGCTGTTGACATTAGCCATATGTGGACAAATTAAATATCCATAGAAATTGTGTGGATAAAGAAAATGTGTGTATATGTGTGTGTGTGTGTGTGTGTGTGTGTATTTATATATAATAATATTCTGATGTAGAAACTCATGTAACTTTCTAATTTATTACACTGTTGATGACTGTGGAATACACTGCCATGTAAGTCAAACACAGAGGGAGGAATACCATTGATCTCATTTATATGTGAAATCTTTAAAATTTCATTTAATATGAAATAAAAACAGAGGAATGATTATCAGAGAGTGAGACATCTAGGAGTGAGCAGTATAATTGTTTGATGGGAATAATAATTTCTAGTGTTTCCATACACAAGATGGGTTTAACATAATTAACAATAACACACTAACCCTTTCAAAACGAGAAGAATTTAAAAATATCAACTGCAAAGAAATGGTAATATTTTGTTCTCTTAGTTGTGCTTATTACCTTGAGTTGGTCACTATGAAATATATATGTTAATTAAAATATTGTATTGTGGCTTAAAGGCACAAATATTATAATTCAATAAAATATTAATAAATAAAAAAACCATGTTTCCTCATTATTAGTTATCAGTCATTTTTCTTACTAGGGCAACGCCTGAGAGAAGCATCTTAAAGAAGAAAGAGAACACAGTCTATCGTGATAGTTTGTCATGCCATCAGCAGACTGGTTATACTGCATCAAGAGTCAGGAGCCAGAGAGAACAAAGTAGGTTACTCTAGGTGATGTACTCTTAAGGCCTGCCTGATGACTTGACTCGATTCCTCTAGCAAGATTTGACTTTCAAAAGTTTCCACAAGCTTCTAAAGCAAGGCCACCACTTGGAGGAGACCAAACATTCAAACATATGGGCCCGTGATAGATACTTTACTTTTAAATCATGACATTAGTACTTTGAAGATTTATGTGTATTTTATTATAAATATTAGTAAGATATCAAATATTAGAATTTTCCATTATTCTAACAGCAAACCTAGGAAAGGTTTTTAAAGGAAGGTTTATTAAGCTCATGATTATTACTCTTTCATTCTTATCAGGTTGAACTCTTATTTTGATCATGTATTGGGTGTCAGGAGAAGATGAAAATGCAAGTCATGATACATATTTGATAGACCCTGTTGAGGACCTTCCGTAAGTCTACATCTCTTAAAACAGGGTTTTTTCAACCCTGCTAATACCATAAGCCTTCATACTGTTCCTCATGTTGTGGTAACACCCAGTCATAAACTTATTTTCATTGCTACCTCATGGCTGTAATTTTGCTACTGTTATGAATTGTAATATGAATCTCTGTTTCCTTGATGGCCTTAGATCATGTGGGCCACAAAGGGGTCATGACCCACAGTTGAGAACCACTGTCCTAAAGGATCAGAGGAACATCTTATTGTACCACCTTAAGAGGTTAAGCTTTAGTAGATGAACTTTACAAGAACTTTAATGTGAACAATATTTAATATTTATGAGCAATTGTTCTTAGTAGTTGCTTGCACATTTTATTAATATCAAAGTAAAAATAAAGAAATGGTGAGCAGCAACTTGATTAATAATTTAAGCAAGTATTTAAATGGAGAAACCTTTTTATATTTATTAAATGTGGCTGCTCAAACATTCTAATATATGAAAGAATATTTGCTTGGGTCTTCTCAGCTCAACAGAAAATGTATTTTACCGTCATTTAATATCAGTATTACTTTCTTTGCTGCAGGGAACAAATAACTGAAATATTCTTTTATCTCACGGTTTTAGGGGAATATAGTTCCACATGGTGGTGAAAATATTGTGGTACTTGTTTGTAAACAATGCTAACCAATCGGGCCATAGGAGGCTGATAATATTTAAACCCCTCTGGCCAGTAACTCATTTCCTTCAGCTAGGACTTGTCTCCTGAAAGTTCTAAAATTGCACAAGATAGCATTACCAGCTGGGGACCAAATGTTTAAGCACACGAACCTGTGTGGCTATTTTACAAGCAAAATGTATTTTACCCTCTGTAGGCTTATGCCCATTTCATAAAGTAAAGTGCTTTCAGATTAACTTCAAAAGTCCATGTAGCCTCATAATTCAAATGGTGTTCACAAGTCCAAAGTTCAAAGTCTCTTCGAAGACTACAGGCAATGTATTAACTGTTAGGCTTTATTAAAAACTGAATTATAGTGATGCAACCCTAATATACAATGACATAAACATTCTAATTCCTTTTTTTTTTCTTTTTACTTTTTATTCATTCTTTGTGAATTTCACATCATGAGCCCCAATTTCACTTATCTCCCTGTCCCTCCATATCTCTCCATCCTCTGACTTGGCAAATTTCCCACTAAAGAAAATAAAGAATAAAAATAAACAAAGAGAGCAATGACATTAAAAGTATCTCCCTGTGGAAGCTGTGTTGTATGTTGGCGTATGACACGGTATGCCTTTTTTTTTCCCACACAGCTTTTCTTGTTCTTCCTCTCTCACTCATACCAACAGGATCAGCTCTCGCAATTTGCTAAGGTGAGTCAGCTTTCCTGCTTCTGGCATCAGGCTATTGCATTCTGCCATGGCTCAGCACTCCTGTGCTCTCCTGTGCTCTCCTGCCCCCATGCTCCCAGGGCTAGCTCTCCTACACTGGCCAGGGAGGGGTCTGAGTCAGCTCTCCTGCCTGCCACAATGAGGGGCAGAGAGTATGGGGTTAAGTGAGAAGCAGGGCTGGGCCAGAATGGGCACAGCAAATAAACTTCAGGGCAGAGCAAGACAGAAACCAGCAGAGCAAACACTAAAGTCTGAAGTTCCATGTCCAGTTTCAGGGGGTTTACACAGCCTGAAACATATGCAATCTGTCAGCTGAGCTATCTCTACTCTGTGGAGGTTTCTCTGTGAACAAACCACACTTCTGGCATCATCTGTACCTGAGATCTCATCTAGCTTTTCAGTAATGAGTTGCTAAGTCAGCAACAGAAAGGCACATGTGTCTTTCCACATATTATTAACTAATAATAAATTCAAAAGTAGTATCTCTTTTATTGGCTAGAAGTATAATGCAGTTCCACTTTCCATTAATAGCTGGCTATTTTATTGTTGGGCCCTATTTGGCCTTGGTTTGGGCCTTGAGGATAAACTGGAGCCTGGATTGATTTTTGAGACCTGTCATTCCCTTGAGAATGACTCAGTGCAACCTACTGACCTGAATGAGATTGCCTCTGCCTAGCTACCACTGATGTATCAATTTCTTATAGGCCCTGTGGGATCATCCCACACTCCTCATCATCTCACACCACCCATATGTCATCTTATCCCTATCTCCACCTCCTTGCCTTCTCTATATAAGCAAGCGCCTAGTTTAATAAAGTGAGTGGGGTGGCAGGCATGGGGGTGGGGGAGGCAACAGGAGTTTGTTCTTGTTCTTTTTGTTTGTTTGTTTGTTTTTTGGAGGGGAAACTGGGAAAGGAGAAATTTACATGTAAATAAAGAAAATACCTAATTAAAAAAATAAAATAAAAATAACAAGAAGAGCACAAATTATTAAAAAAATAAAAATAAAGTGAGTTCCTGCTTTGAGAAGACTCCCTTCCTGGGTGTGTTTGCTTTGGACATCAACACTCACTCTCCACTTCACTCAGCCCTGGAGAGACTTGGATTGGGTTCTCTCTTCTTGCCTGGACCTGTTGGCAGAGAGCTGACATTTTATCACAATATCAATTACTAATATTAACACCTAGATCACATATGAATCATCACATTGTAATTACATTTATTGCCCACTTATCTTCTATCTATCTAAAATCTGTCTGTTTGCCTATTTACCCATTTATTTATGTATATGTATAGGATACAGAATGGCCATGGAAGAGTTAAAGACACTAAAGGAGAAGTAAAGGGCTCAAGAAGCCTTTAACAGAAGCAAAGAAGGGGGCTGAGACAGACATAGAGATAGCTACTGCAGGGATGCTGGAGGGGAGACCAGCAGTCAGGCAATGTGGTCACAGTGTGATTTAAGGTAGCTAAGTAAGATGTAGGACAATGAAGATGATACAGATGAAGTGTAGAACTTCAGGACCTTGGAGGAATATTATACAACCAGGTCCAGGCAGACAGATGAACAAAGAGCAGTGGAGACCACATTGAACTAAAATTCTCATGACAGACAGGAATATTCTACCTCTTGGTCTCTTGTTATACACACTGAATGTTCAGAATATAGGTCAGCAAGGCCCACTGTCATTATTTTAGATTTCCTCCTCTTTATACAGTCCAAATGGTAATGTTGTACTCTTACTTGGTCTAGGGTGTCTGATAAGTTCTCAGGCCAGGTTTCATTGATACAATTTTAGTACAACAATATTCTCATTTGATTCCAATTTTCTTTGACAATTTGCACAGTGACTCCTTTTACATTTAGAAATAAGTTTGATTTTATCAATCTGTGTCTCATATAAAGCATTGGACAAGTAGTGGTGCTTGGATATACAGGGAGATACAAAGTCATTTGCCTTGGTATTTACACTAAATTGGAGTTAAGTCATACTTTTAAGAAGAGACACCCAACCTAAAGACTATCATTTTATAAAGTATGTAGTAACTTAAAGCAGGGCATTCTGATCTCAACACTCACCTTCACAACTTTATATAAAACCCACTCAGCAACTCCATTCATGGAAAATAAAAACCTATGAGACATCGTACATCCTCAGTAGATTTCTAGAACTCTCACACTTGCCTTTATGACTCAATCATCTGACTTTCTGCATGTCTACAAAAGAAGCATCATAAGATCATCTGCTGGAATTAGAGATGCAACCTGATTCTCTCAGATTACAGCGAAACATCTTAGAAGGAAAACTCCTTGGGTAAAGTTGGCAAAATACTTCCCTAGGTATTTCTGTTGGAGTGGGATTTATTCAGAACCAAAT
The DNA here is from genome assembly GCA_019843815.1 of Montemys delectorum. Taxonomy (NCBI): domain Eukaryota; kingdom Metazoa; phylum Chordata; class Mammalia; order Rodentia; family Muridae; genus Montemys; species Montemys delectorum. The sequence continues at coordinate 11,180 of JADRCD010189478.1, forward strand.
GCACGATTTTCAAATGTCTTTGAATTGTCACACAATTGATGAGTAGAATCCAGCCCACAGCCACCTTTCAAATGACCTCAACACAGAGTATGATATTTAATTGCAATAGAAGACATCTCTTTATGAATTGCAGCCATATTTTCCTTATATACCTTATCTGCAGCTTTGCTGAGCTCAAGATTCATCTTTCTGCTTAATTTTCTACTTTGAATTCTCAGTATTAAATATCACTAAACATAGAGAACAATGATTGACTATTCCAGGGATTGAATGTTACAGAGTCTTAAAATTTCCTTTACCAAACAAATTAATCCATTACTTTAAATTCAGTTTCACTCCAGTTTTTAAGATATAGACAATATTCAAAAGATTCTTTGACAGGATATATCATGGTATTGTGCTGCTAAGTTTTTGTTACTTTGACTAGACTCATCTGGAAAGAGGGAATCTCAACTGAAGAATTACTTCCACCAGATTGGCCTATAGCCAGTTCTTTGGGGATATTTTCTTAATTATGATTAATTTAATCTCCCAGACTGCTGTGGGTGATCCTACACAGTTGTTCTTAAATTGTATCGGAAAGCAAGCTGAGCCTGCCATGAGAGGCAAGCCAGGAAACAGCAGCATTCCTCCATGATTTCTGCTTCAATTCCTTCCATTAGGTTCCTGCCTAAAGTTAGCCCTTGACTTTTTTATGTGGTGAATTAAGACCTGGTGTTTGTAAGATGAAACAAACCCATTCTTCTCATAAGTTGTTTTTGGTCAATATGTTAACATAGCTAATGAAAGCTAAGCTTGGTAGTCTCTAGCTCTGTTATCAACAGAGGCCTTGTGATCCTCTGAGACCTTTTGGGCCAGGTATTTCCTGTTTGCCTTTATTTGCCATTCTGATCTTTAGAAATCCTACCAGGATAGCTCAGTAAACTCTGCTTATAACAATATAAGCTTTCATTTTCCAATCGTTTCCATACTTCTACAAATCAATTTTGAAGACTTTCTTATACAGTGGGATTTATCACCCTCACAATCTGTTAATAATTTATATATTCGTGACCCTTTCATCACTGTGACCACATATCCGGCAAAAAGCAGCTTAAAAGAGGAAGAATTTGTTTTGGTTTACGGTCCCTCTGGCAAAAACATCATGGTGGCAGGAGAGTATTCATGAGTAAGAGCTGGTCTGATCTATAACCCTCAATGCCTACACCTCAGAGGCCTTCTTTTTCCATGTAGGCTACACTTTATCATGTTCCACAAGTTCCTAGTACATCACCTCTAGATGAGAATAAAACATAAAAACCCAGAAGCCTGCTCTTTCCCCTTTCAACTCCCCATCTCCTCTCCCACCCAGTTCCCTCTACCATCCATCTCTGATGACTATTTTATTTTCCCTTCTGAGTGAGATGAAAGCATCTTACTTGGGCCTTCCTTGTTATTTCGCTTCTTTGAGGATGTGGATTAGAGTATGTATTTTATGGCTAATATCCAGTTATAAGTGAGTATATACCATGCATATCTCTTTGGGTCTGGACTATCTTACTCAGGATTATATTTTCAAGTTCCATCCATTGCTGGCAAATTTTACTATATCCTTGTTTTTAATAGCTGGGTGCTATTCCACTATGTAAATGGAGTCACATTTTCTTATCCATTCTGAATTTGAAGGACATGGGCTGGGAGAATGAATGGAAATTGGAGGATAGGGCAGGTAGTGAGGGACATCTCTAGAATGTGCCACAAATGTAGGATGGGAGAGGCTCTATGGAGTCTAAGAGGGTGACTGTAGCCCTGACTCCTAGCAGTGGGGATACAGTGCCTGAAATGGCTACCTCCTGTAGCCAAACAGGCCTCCCAGTAGAGGGATAAGGATACCAACCCACCCATAAAATTTTTGACCTTAAATTTGTCCTGCCTACAAGATGTGCATGGATAAAGATGGAGCAGAGATCCAATCCATGATACTATTAGTTATGCTGTAAACCCAAAGGAACACTTTTTTTAATGAAGGAATCCTTGAAAAATTAAAATTTTCCCATTTGTGAACATCTAGGTACTTTGTTGAATTTTATTACTTCCCCCACAAAGTATTGTCTAAATTTCTAAGTCTTTCTGTTTTGAATTTACTTATTTTAAATGGACAACAAGGCCACACTTCCACAAAGAACTGACTCACTGTGTTCTACTGTAAAACTGTGTGTATGGAGACAGTTGCTTTCATTTAGCAGGTCATACACCTCATATTCAAATGGCTACCTGTGAGCCTCCAGCTACATAATTCACCAACAAGTTTACATATTGATTAGGGACAGTTCCAAGAGATTGCCAAAAATGCTTTTGCCTTTCAGGACGATCTATGCTGTTTTGAATTGCATGATGAAAGCAAAAGAAGAGAAATAGTCTATGGGTTTGAGTCATATCAACATAACCATTTTTAAAGCAATACTTCAATGCAAGAAACCTTGGCAATCTTGTTTGAAGCCACACAAACCTTTACAAAGTCATATTAGACTTTTTCTGAGCCTTGAATAAAGCTAACATATGATATTTATATCACAAAAGCAAACACTTCATGGGGCAAGCAAGAGTCATGTCTAGGCAAATGTGCAGATTAGAAAACCCCAATAATGTTTTTTTTTTTTTGGAATTGCTTCCTTTCAAATAGGTATGTTGAAAACTTGGGACAAACTTACTCATCTTTTTTTTTTATGTAAGAGTCATAAGATGCTTACTGAATGTTATAATTTGAACAGGTACAAGAGTTTACACAATGTTTGAAAAATCTCAAGTTAGCTTATACACTTTTTTTTTCTTCACAGTTAGAGTAGAACTGGAAGTTCTGAATCAGGAGTGTAAATGCTTTGCAGTGTAACAAAAAATTGAGAAAGAATAAGGAAATACAGATTAATCACTCAGGACTCCATTAGCACATCACAAATTACCATTATACAATGTGTCCTAGGTCGTTTATTTAGGACCTAATACCTGCTAGTTCAGAAAACTGAAAGAGAAAATTCATCTCAAAATGTATAAGAAAACCCTATGTTCACTGAATTACTAAAAGAAAAATCAGACACACTGTGAAACAATGGACTACTCCATTGAGTGGAATAGTACAAGCTTCCTCATAGAGCAATTCTTGAAGCAGACCTTCACATAGATTCATTTCATTATTAATTTATTCAGTGAGCAAATATTGAGTACTCGACACAATGATTCAATGCAACAATAGTGGCATTTGTATGGCAGTCCTCCCAATCAATAATGATTAAGCTGTCAGGTTAGTGTCAAGGTTAAATGCTTACAGACACTTTGAGACTATCAGTTCATGACTTCTAAGTCCACGCCATATACTCACCACACTACATATGACTTGTTTTCTTAGATTAGAAAATATAAGCTGTATTATATGCCATCAAAAATTGACTAGAGCCCTTCCTTCCATCCCTTTCACCTCTTCTGCCTGGTCCTTGATGCTGGGGCAGACTCCTAGTTGGTCTGCTCCTGTGAAGACTCCCAATCCATCTTGGAGGACCCACTGCACTCAGACCAGTTGGTAAGAAACCCCTCAACACTGCCCACTCCCCAGTTCCAGAGCTTCTGCTGGGAGCCTGGTGGACTCCCATCACCCACCAAAACCCCCACCCTCCTGAATACCACTCTTCTTCCTTCCATCCCTTCTACTCCTTCCACCTCATCCTTGAAGCTGGGGCAGACCCCTAGTTGGTCTGCTCCCAATGAAGACTCCATATCCCAATCCATTCTAGAGGACACTCTCCATTCAGAGCAGTTGAGGACCTGCTGCACTCAGAGCAGTTGAGAAGCTGAGGACCTTCTGCGCTCAGAGCAATTGAGGGTTAGCTGCACTCAGTGTAGTTGGACAACAGTTTCACTGCTCAACTGAAGACCCAACAGTCTGAAGACCTCCTAGGAGATATTCTGCAGCCAGGGCAACAGATGAGCATCTTCTCTGCCCCTGTGAAGAGCCCCCAGTTGGAAGACTCCAAAGGTGGTCTGATATAGCCAGGGCTACAAGCCTACCAGAGGACCTGAAGCATTTCAGGGTCAAAAGAGACAGACTCCATACAGTCACTCAGATCAAAAAACACCAGAGATATCCAGGGTGAAAGGCAAGCACAAGACCATAAATAACAGAAGCCAAAATACAAGGGCATCATCAGAACCCAGTTTTCTCACCACAACAAGCCCTGAATACACCAACACACATGAAAATCAAGAATGTGTCCTAAAATCCTATCTCATGAAGATAATAGAGTCTTTTAAGGGGACTATCAATAACTCACTGAAAGAAATACAGGAAAAGACAGCTAAACAGGGGATGGAATTGAACAAAGTGATCCAAGACCTAAAAGAGGAAGTAGAAACAATAAAGAAAACACAAATGGAGGAAAACCTGGAAATGGAAAACCTACGAAAGATGTCAGGAATTACAGATGTAAGTATTACCAACAGAATACAAGAGACAGAAGAGAGAATCTCAGGTGTAGGAGATACGGTAGAAGAGTTTGACCTAGCTGTCAAAGAAAATTCAAGGCAAAATATTCCTAAACTAAAGCATCCAGGAAATTCAGGACACAATGAAAAGACCAAATCTAAGAACAATTGGAATAGAGGAGAATGAAGGTTCATAGGAGAAAACTTCCCCAACCTAAAGAAAGAGATGGACATAAAGGTACAAGTGGATAGAACACCAAATAAATGGGACCAGAAAAGAAAATCTTCTCATCACAAAATTATCAAAACACTAAATGCACAGAGCAAAGAAAGAATATTAAAAGCTGCAAGGGAAAAAGGTCAAGTAACATATAATAGCAGACCTATCAGAATTACACCAGACTTCTCAACAGAGACTACGAAAGCCAGAAGAGCCTGATCAGAGGTTATGCATACTCTAAGAGAACACAAATGCCAGCCCAAGCTACTATACCCAGCAAAACTCTCAATCAACATAGATGGAGAAACCAAAATATTCCAGGGCAAAACCAAATTCAAACAGTATCTATCTACCACCCCATTCATACAAAGGATCCTGGAGGAAAACTCCAACACTAGGAAGATACCTGCACTAAAGAAAGGATAGGATATTAAACCTCACACAACAAAGTCAAAAGCAGAGAACCACAAGCACATAAAGCCACCTACAGAAACAAACATATCAGGAGCCAACAGTCATCTTTCTTTAATATCTCTCAATATTAATGGACTAAACTCACCTATAAAGTCATAAGCTAACAGATTGGATACACAAACAAAATCCAACATTTTTCTACATATAAGAAGTACACCTCAACAACAAAGACAGGCACTATTTCAGAATAAAAGGATGGAAAAGGTCTTCCAAGAAAATGGTCCCAGGAAACAAGCAGGAGTTGCTATCCTAATATCCAATAAAATAGACTTTCAACCAAAAGTTATTAAGTGTGATGAAGAAGGTCACTTCATATTCATCAAGGGGAAAATCAATCAAGAAAAAGTCTCAATTCTGAATATCTATGCCCCAAATGCAAGAATACCCAAATTCATAAAAGAAACTTTACTAAAACTCAAAACACACATTGAACCCCATACAATAATAGTGGGAGATATAAACACCCCATTCTCACCATAGACAGATCATTGAAACAGAAACTAATCAGAGATACAGTGAAACTAAGAGAGGTTATGAACCAAATGGTTTAAGAGATATCTACAGAACATTTCAACCTAAAACAAAATAATACACCTTCTTCTGAGTGCCTCATGGTACCTTCTCCAAAATAGACCAGATAATTGATCACAAAACAATCCTCAAACAGATACAAGAAGACTGAAATAATATCATGTATCTTATCAGATCACTATGATCTAAGGGTGGTCTTCAATAACAGCAAAAACTACAAAAAGCCCACATACACATAGAAACTGAACAACTGTTCACTCAATGATAACTTGGTCAGGGAATAAAGAAAGAAAGAAATTAAAGACTTCCTGGAACTTAATGCAAATGTTAACACATCCTACCCAAAGTTATGAGACACAATGAAAGCAATGCTAAGAGGAAAGTTCATAGCACTAAGTGCCATGAAGCCAGAGGCAGGTAGATTTCTGTGTTCGAGGCCAGCCTAGTCTACAGAGTGAGTTCTAGGATAGCCAGAGCTACACGGAGAAACCCTGTTTTGAAAAAAAAAAGAATCTGGAGTGATGTTACACTAATTACTTAACAAAACATCTGAGAGCTCTAGAACAAAAAGAAGCAAACTCACCCAAGAGGAGTAGAAGCCAGGAAATAGTTAAACTCAGGGCAGAAATCAACCAAATAGAAACAAAGAAAAAATACAAAGGGCCAAGAGGCAATATCCAAAGTAATAAAATCAGAAATGAAAAGGGAGACATAATACCAGAAATAGAGGAAATTAAAAAAAATCATCAGATCCTACTGAAAAAGCCTATACTCAACAAAACTGGAACATCTACATGAAATGGATGGGTTTCTAGACAGATACCACATGCCAAAGTTAAATCAAGAGCAGGTAAACTATCTAAATAGGCCCATATTACACATGGAAATAGAAGTCATTACAAACCTCCCAACCAAAAAAAGCCCAGGGCCAGATGTATTTAGTGCAGAATTCTACCAGACCTTCAAAGAAGACCTGATACCAATTTTCCTCAAACTATTCTATAAAATAGAAACAGAAGAAACACTATCTAACTCATTCTATGAAACCACAATTACTCTGATACCAAAACCACACAAGGGCCCAACCTAAAAAGAGAACTTCCGACCAATCGTGCTTATGAATATCGAGGTAAAAACACTCAATAAAATTCTTGCAAACAGAATCAAAGAACACATCAAAACCATCATTCACCACGATCAAGTAGGCTTCATCCCAGGGATTCAAGGTTGGTTTAATATACAAAAATCCATTAACATAATCCACTATATAAACAAACTCAAAGAAAAAAAATAACATGATCTTCTCTTTAAATGTAGAAAAAGCATTTGACAAAATACAACACCCCATCATGTTAAAAGTATTGGAGAGATTAGGAATTCAAGGCCCATACCCAAGCATAATAAAAGCAATTTACTGCAAAACAACAGCCAATATCAAATTAAATGGAGACATACTTGAAGCAATCCCACTGAAATCGCAGACAAGACAAGGATGCCCACTCTCCCCATATCTATTCAATATAGTACTCGAAGTGTTAACTAGAACAATAAGACAACAAAAAGAGAGCAAGGAGATACAAATTAGTAAAAAAATAAAGGTATCACTATTTGCAGATGATATGATATTATACATAAGCAACCCAAAATTTCTGGCAGAGAACTTTTTCAGCTGATAAAGAACTTCAGCAAGGTGGTTGGATATAAAAAAATAACTCAAATAAATCAGTAACCTTCCTTCATACAAAGGATAAACAGGCTGAGAAAGAAATTAGGGAAACAACTCCCTTTACAATACCCATAAAGAGTATAAAATATCTTGTGGTAACTCTAACTAAACAAGTGAAAGACCTGTATGAAAATAAGCTCAAGTCTCTCGAGAACGAAATTGAAGAAGATCTTAGAAAATGGAGAGAGATCTCCCATGCTCATGGATTGGCAGAATTAACATAGTAAAAATGGCCATCCTACCAAAGGCAATCTATAGATTCAATGCAATCCCCATCAAAATCCCAACACAATTCTTCAAAGACACAGAGAGAGCAATTCTCAAATTCACCTGGAAAGGCAAAAAACCCAGAACAGAGAAAACAATACTTTTTTTTTAATTAGATATTTTCTTTATTTACATTTCAAATGATATCTCCTTTCCTAGTTTCCCCTCCGAAACAAAACAAAACAAAACAAACCCTGTTCTCCCATCTTCCCCTGCTCATCAACCCACCCTCTCCCACTTCCTGGCCCTGGCATTCCCTGTGAAGGGGCATAGAACCTTCACAGGGCCAAGGGCCTCTCCTCCCATTAATGACCTACTAGGCTATGCTCTGCTATACATATGCTGCTGGAGCCATGAGTCCCACCATGTGTACTCTTTGGTTGGTGGTCCCTGGGACCTCTGAGGGTGCTACTTAGTTCATATTGTTCTTTGTCTTAAGGGGCCGCAAACCCTTCATCTCCTTAGGCCCTTTCTCTAGCTCCTTCATTGGGGACCCTGTGCTCAGTCCAATGGTTGGCTGTGAGCCTCTACTTCTATATTAGTCAGGCACTGTCAGAGCCTCTCAGGAGACAGATATATCAGGCTCCTGTCAGCCAGCATTTGCTGGTATCTACAATAGTGTCTGGGTTTGATGATTGAATCTGGGAAGGATTCCCAGGTGGGGCAGTCTCTGGATTGTCTTTGCTTCAGTCTTTGCTTCATAGTTTGTCTCTGCAACTACTTCCATGGGTATTTTGTTCCCTCTTTTAAGAAGGAACGAAGTATCCACACTTTGGTCTTCCAAACAATTCTCAACAATAAAAGAACAGCTGGTGGAATCCCCATCTCTGACTTCAAGCTTTACTCCAGAGCAATGGTGATAAAAACTGCACCGTATTGGTACAAAAACAAACATGTTGATCAATAGAATAGAATTGAAGACCCAGAAATACAACCACACACTTAAGGTCACTTGATATTTGTACCCCACCAATGGACAGAAGC
>JADRCD010189480.1:12887-32168 GCA_019843815.1 Montemys delectorum
ATATATATATATATATATATATATATATATATATATATATTTCAAATGACGTTTTTCCTGAGTTGTGTGTTCAGATTATTTTATACACTACAGAAAATGCAGACAATTTTGGTCACCATGTTCATGTGCTTAAGATCTGACTTGATGTTTGCTGTTTGGCTTTGTGATCATGAGACTATGACCATCCCACTCAAACTTATGATTTGTTATGAATTTCTCCATTAGCTCCCACCAAGGAATGTTACTCCAGCAAGACTGAGGTTGAAGCTAGAGACACATTGCTTGTTCTCCATAGTCCTGTGGGAGAAATTGTAGCAGTTCCCCCCTCCCTTTTTTTGGCATTAACAGAATCATCTCAGAGTGACATGTGGATCCAGTTTGCAGTTTCATTATATTTGTTGGACTAGGCTCACTTGTGCATTTTTCTTCAGAAAGGAGAATCATTTTACTTTACACAGCAGATCAAGACCAGGCTCACTTTAACTCCAAAGTCTCCAACTCAGAAGTTTCATTCTTTAGAGATATCATTACAAGTTTTGTTTTCTTTTCCAAGGTTCTTATTTTTTAGGTCCTGAGAGTATCTCTTTCAAGCTCCTAAGATTAATAAAGACTTTGGTCTTCTTCACCTTTGCAAAGATGTGAATGTCAAAGTGGCCTCCTCCAACTACTGTCTTCATGGTAACCTCACTTTTGACTTCCAGTTACTAAGAAACATTATACCAAGTTAATGAGTCAGTTTCATTTATTAAATTATCCCTCTCAAAATTGCTGATATAATTTCATCTACTAGCTGAACTCTTACTCATCTAGATAACATATCAAATACTCAGAACTTCATAGCATTATGTTTCAGTATGAAATGGAAATGTTGACTTATGATTGTGTAGAGAGAAAGTCAATTTAAAATACCTTTTTATGTTATTTGATATAATCTGCCTACTTCATTAATGAAGATATCAGAGTCATTTTTAGAATTTAAAAAACTATTAATAAAAATAATACACAGTATAAACAGGCTAATTTTGAAATAGGTGAAATGATGATTTCAGGATATAGTAGAGTTGATAAATGCTTTACCAGCATACCAGAAAGAAACCCTGGGTTTGTTCTCCAGCCCCTCATGCTAATGGTGATGCATGCCTGTAATTCAGTCCTCACAAGGTTGAGACAGGAAGATCAGAATTTCAAGAGCATTCTCAGCTATGCAAAGAATTGGAAGTCATCACAAGTTACACGAGACACTATCACAGAAACTGTGTCAAATGCTTCTTTTTATTTTATTAAAAATATCTTTTCTCATAGTATATTTGGATTAGTTTTCCATCCCTCTACTTATATTAGATCATCTCCACTTCCATTCATTTCTTGATTCACCCCTTTCTGTTTGTAATTAGAAAAAAAGCAAGCTTTTGTGGAATTATACCATGCTATACAATACAATACAATACAATACTATGTTATACTATACAATACAATATTATACTATATAATACTATACTACACTATACTATACTGCAAAGATAAAACAAAACTAACATATCAGAATTGAACAAAACAAAAAGAAGTAAAAGAGCCTAAAGAGAGGGCAGAAGAAACAGAGACCACTCTATCATATTCTCAGGAATTCTGTGAGACTTGTAAGGTAATGTGAGAGAAAATAAATAAATAAATATAAAGAAATATTAAGAGAGGAAAAACAGAAGTGTGGGGTGATTCCTTTCATGATATGAAACAGAAAAGGGAAAATCCTAAGATGATGTTAAGTTCCTTTTCTGCTGGTCATGCAGCTTACCCTTAAGAAGAGTAGTTTGAGGCTAGAGTTCCCTCAGAGGTTAAGAGTACTGACTGATCTTCCAGAAGTCCTGATTTTAATTTTCAGAAACCATATGGTGGCTCACAACTATCTGTATTAGAATCTGATATCCTCTTCTGGTGTGTCCAAATACAGTTACAGTGTACTTGTATATATAAAATAAATAAATAAATAAATCTTAAAGAAAAGACTAGCAGTTTGTTGCCCCAGTAAGACTCTTTTGGAGGAAAGTAAGTTTTCATTTCTAGCTATCAATTGTAGATTTTTCTGGGCTAGCGATAGGGAAATGTTCATGCTTATCCTTCAGCTCTAGAACCCTTCTTCAGCAGACCCATGCAGGCCCTTTGCACACTGCCTCAGTCTCTGAATTTTTCATATTTATTTAGAGGGTCTTGTTCTTTGGTGTCTTTTAGCCCTTCCGGCTCTTTTATCTTTACATCCTTTTCTCATAGCCTTTCTCCCTAGGGTTCTCAGAGCTGCAAGGGGAGGGATTTGATGGGGAAATCTCTTTCAGGGCTAAGTGTTCCAAGGTCTTTTCCTCTCTAAATACAATCTGTAGTTGTGAATCTCTGCATTTGTTCCTATATGCTGCAGTAGGAAGCTTCTCAGTTGATGGTTGAACAAGGCATTGATCTATGATTACAGCAATAGGCCATTAGGAGACATTATATTGCTATGTCTTTTAAGTAGAACAGTGATATTTGGTTTTCCACTCCAGTCGCAGGGTTTTTGTTACTCATGAAGCAGTTAGACAAATTCCAGACCTTCATCTTTCCCTCCACTCCTCAAAATATATTTCTTAGTAAACAATACACATCCAATGAATCTTTTGTATGTGACAGCACTGTGAAAGCATAGGAAGTCAAAGAAAATAAAAAATACTACCTTTTGTGGTGTTGTAATCCTGATTATAAAAAGTATTATTCATACTGAGCCATAACAATCTATACCAAACGCATAAACAAAATCACATGCATTATAAAGAAAAGGGAATTTCATAGCTGAACTTGAAAGGAAAGGAGTGTTCTAAGGATCAATACCTGCAACAGAGTCTTCACATAATCAAAATCTTTGAGGTCTGTCCTTTATGATGTTGATGTGGTGTATAGTAATTATAATATTATTATGCAGGCATGGTATATCTTTTAGTAGGAATCTTAAAAATACTGAACTCTTGTGGATAGAAGAAAGTAATGAAAATATTACTCAATAGTTACAAATGGCTTTGTTTTTAAAATTTATATAGATTTTATGGTGATACATTTTTTTTTATTCAGCAGCCAAAACTTTCATTCAATAGTTACAAATGGCTTTGTTTTTAAAATTTATATAGATTTTATGGTGATATTTTTTTTATTCAGCAGCCAAAACTTTCATTCCTCACAGAATTAGTCTTATTTGAAATAATATCTAGTAGAAATTCAACATCTATTGTATCGCAGGTGAGCCACTGCTGTGGACTGGGTCTCTCTCGCTCCCCCTGCTGCTGAGGCCTGTGGCAAAGTGCATATTAGTTAAAAAGGACACAATGTATAAATGAGATATTTTATTACAGGAAAGAGAAAATAGGCTGGACAAGTAGAGAAAAGAAAAGGAGAGGAAGAAGAGGAAAAGAGAAGGAGAGAGAGGGGAAAAGGAAAGAAAACAAGAGAACATGAAGGCAAGAGAAGAGAACAAAGAGCAGGAAAGAGGACGAAGGCAAGAGAGGAAACAAAGAGCAAGAGAGAGGAGGAAGAGAGAGGGCAAGAGAGGAAGAACGAAGCAAGAGAGGAGATAAAGAGCAAGAGAGAGAGGAGGGGGCAAACCACCTCTTTTATTGTACAGGGTGTGTCTATCTCTCTTTGGGGGTGAGGCATGCCTGGCTGTGGTCATCTGACTAGAGGTAGGGTTCAGCTAGAATGCTGGGAGCTTAGGGCATCATCCACACATCTCCTTTGGGGGCAGCTGTGAGGGATTGTGACTGAAACAGGAGCCAAAGACTCAGGAGTTATAGCTGAGCTCCTTCTTCCCCCTGCAAGCAAAAACTGCAACACAGGCTCCAGGGTTCAAGGAAAATTACTTGACTGAGCCTAAGTTGCCTGAAAAGACCACTGCCACACATCCATTTTCATTATCCACTAATAGAAATAAAAAATTTAAGAGTAGAAATTGAATGAAAAATAAATCAAGTTATCACTTATAAATCATTTCAAATTATATCTTTTTCACATGCACTTTATTCTTAAATTGATTAATTCCCGCTATTCTTGAACTAATAAGTATCCATCTGGAGGCATATTTCCTTTTGATACTTCTTTGTGAGGCTTCTTTTGTTCATTGGAATAATTTTTTTTCTTTTCAAGGCGTGACATTTTAGGATAACATAAGCATAAATGTATAAGCATTTATAACAAATGTAGTCCTTATCACTCATCAGCGATACACCACTCTGTAACAGACAGATTACAGAAAACTGAAAATGGTCAAAATTTAGAAAACAACTCACATATGTATGTATGTATGTATATATGTATGTATGTATATATGTATGTATGTATGTATGTATGTATGTATGAATGAATACTAATTCTGACAGCAAAGCCTCAGGCACATTAATCAAGAAGGAACTGAGCTTGTAGCAGTCAATGGATCAGGAAATCTGCTATAAGAGAGTGTTCCTAATATTGGACAGGAAGCTTCAGTTATGATACTGAAACAATATAGCTACATAAAGAAAAAAACTGATGTAAGACAATTCCAACAGACATGCAAACATGGAAAGAGAACATTTCACTGGGTCCTGTTCCTAGACAAACAACTACAAGTTACTAAGGATGTTTCGAAAGGGAGAATTAGTCTATCCCAGAGATGATCCCTCTAATTCTCTTTTCAACATAAACTGATCAGCTTTGAAACTATACACACATTTCAGCACTAAACAGGATCAGCAGGCTGTGTTTATATATTTGTGCAAATATATATGAACATTTACAATAAATGTGGCCCTTATCCCTCATCAAAGATGCAACTCTTTGCTACACAGGCCATGACTTTGAGAGAAATGCAGAGGTGGGGTCATAGGAGGAAATGTAAGGAGGAAGGGGGGAAATGATATTGTTATATGCTGATTAAAATATATGTATAATTAAAATAAATAAATAATTAAAATCTAACTTCAGATTTAAAAACACAGACAAATAATTCACAAAAATTTGAACACTTACTTTTAAAACATGCCTCTTACTTAAATATAGCCATAAAAATGCAAAGAATTCCCTTGTAAATCACTGAGACTGCCCAAAGTTAATATCACACATTCACTTTATTACTCTTTTTTTTTTTGTATTTGTGTGCTCATGTGAGCATGTTTTGCGGTGGTGGGGAGTATGTGAGTAGCGTGTGTGTGTGTGTGTGTGTGCGTGTGTGCGTGTGTGTATATACACAAATGTGTTTAGGCATGTGAATATGTATCAGTTTCTGCTTTTTCTGTAAGCTTAAATGTTATTTACGGAGCTGATGATCGCTGATCTTTCATAATTTCACTAAGTAAGAGAGTCTAGTCTAAAACTAATTCTATATTTAAAGTTAAAAATGTTGAAACAAATCTGATAACTTGTAGAAATTACACTTTTACATTATGGCCTAAAATAGTTTAACAAAGAAAAAAGGAATACTTTGGCTTTCAAACAACGCTTACTCATTTTTTTGATACTCTTTAGCCTACTTACTCTAGAACTCTAGATGGAGTCTTTTCTTAATGTCAATGACTTGATTTAGTACACAATGTCAAGCCACAGGGCAAAAGCTTCTCTTGTTTTCATTATTCACATGTTTCATTGGCACTAAACAACAACAAAGTAATTGACTTTGGAAAAGCAACCATATTAGTGACTCTATGTTTATTTGAGTAAATCACATCAGTAGGTAAAATACATCAATAAGAATCCTTAGTTTAAAGCAATTTCTATGATTACACTCTCATACACATCTACATATATAACTTCAAACTGTCCTCTAATTTAATAATATATGATTAACATTTTCTATGTTTACAAATAAATGCATTCTTACATATTTAACAACAACAAAAGAATCCTTAGTTTTTAAAATTAATTATGTTAGATTAGCATGCTTAATCCAGTTTATCTAAAGCAGATTAGAAGAAATCAAAAGATTTGATATGGTACAATCTTTGACATTAAATTTCTAACTATATTCCATTTAAATCTTCCTAAATATCAATCTGAAAGTAATATTTTTGTACATGTAAACGTTGGCAAATAAAAAATAGCTACTTGTAGTGACATACTCTTATGAATAGACATGTACATATATGGGACATGCCACAGAATTAAGGATATTTTAAACCAGAAAATCTAATAAAATAGTTGTAAAGTAAATTAAATCTTATTTTTTTCTTCTATAAAAGAATTAGTGAGTTTAATAGAAATGGTACCATAACTGGCTATCATGATTCTGGGTTCTTATATTTTCAGAACTTACTTTAAAATGATTGTAAAACTTTAGGTTAATAATTAATTCTACTGAGTGATATGTACTACAATTATTTAATAGATATAATTAGAATTTAATAACATCTCCTATCATGGGAACTATTATAGTACTAAGGTAGCATATAATATCTACTTTAATATTAAATTAATATTAATTAATATTATGATAGGAACATGATACTACTTTAAGAATCCATAGTTCTCAAGGACAGAGAACAGCTTAATGTATTTGAAAGAACTGTTAGCTCATTTTATTTTATACTTTACCAAGTGGAGGTAATGTTTTATTCAAAAATGACCATGTGCCTGATTAGTAGAATTGCAATAATGATACAGGTTCACTTTTTAATATTTCTATCATCAAAATCTTCTTCCAAGATGAGGAACAACAAAATACTGTTGAAGGGTTTATAGCTAGCTCATTTAAAAACTACACCAAAATATTGGTATGAAATAAAAATACATGGAAGGTCACTTGAAACTCCATGCAGTTTTCATAAATTTTTATTTTATATCTAAATCTTACAGTAATTTGAGAGATTTTTTTAAATCTCTCTTTTAATATTCAAGCCTATTACAACTGTCTTTTGGGGGATACTATTATAAAACTCCCTAGAGAATGCAATGTTGTAGATTATTTTGGATTTGAATTTTAAAAATGCACTAGTAGTTCATATTAACTAGTAGCTTATATAGAATAGATTTAGCTTCATGTCGCTAAATCTATTCTAATCAATTTTTCCCAAGTATAACCAAAGACCCTCGGGTTCTATGCACACATGTTCCTCCTCCTGGCCCTCAATGCCCCTACACTGGGGCATCTATCGAGTGTTCATAGGACCAAGGACCTCTCCTCACATTGATGCATGACAAGGCCATCCTCTCCTACATATGCAACAGGAGCCATGTGTACTACTTTGTTGATGGCTTAGTCCCTGAGAACTCTTGGGGGAGTGGTTGATTGATATTGTTGTTCTTTCTGTGGTGTTAAAATCTCCTTCAACTCCTTTGGTCCTTTCTCTAACTTCTCTATTGGGGACCACAGGTTCAGTACAATGGTTGGCTGTGAGCATGTACTTTTTGGCATACACAATAGTATCTGGGTTTGGTAACTATATATGAGATGAATCCCTAGGTGGGACAGTCTCTGGATAGCCTTACCTTCAGTCTCTGCTCTACTCTTTATCTCCATATTTGTCCTGTGAGTATTTTGTTCTCATTCTAAGAAGGACCAAAGTATCCACACTTTGGTCTTACTTCTTGAGCTTCATGTGGTCTGTGAATTACATCTTGGTTATTTGGAGCATTTGGGCTAATATACACTTATCAGTAGATACATACCATGTGTTTTCTTTTGTGATTCAGTTACCTCACTCAGGATGATATTTTCTAGTTCTATTCATTTGCCTAAGAATTTCATGAATTCATCATTTTTTAGTAGCTGAGAAGCATTCCATTGTGTAACATACCAGATTTTCTACATCTATTCCTCTGTTGAAGGATATCTGGGTTGTTTCCAGCTCCTGGTTATTATAAATAAGGCCATTATGAGCATAGTGGAACATGTGCTTTTATTACATGTTGGAGCATCTTCTGGGTATATGTCCAAGAGTGGTATAGCTGGGTCCTCAGGTAGTACTATGTCAAATTTTCTGAGGAACTGCAAGACTGATTTCAGGAGTGGTTGTGCCAGCTAATAATCCCATCAACAATGGATGAGTGTTCCTCTTTTTTCACATCCTCACCATCATCTGCTGTCATCTGACTTTTTGATCTTAGCCAATCTGACTGGTGTGAGGTAGAATATCAGGGTTTTTCTGATTTTCATTTCCCTGATGACTAAGGGTTTTGAACACTTCTTTATTTGCTTCTTGGCCCTTCAATATTTCTCAGTTAATTCTTTGTTTAACTCTGTACTCCACTTTTAGTAGTGTTATTTGATTCTCAGAAGTCTAACTTCTTGAATTCTTTGTGTATATTGGATATTAGCCCTCTATCAGATATAGGATTGGTAAAGATCTTTTCCCAATCTGTTGGTTGCCCTTTTATTTTACGAACAGTGTCCTTTGACTTGCTCAAGTCCAAGTGGAACAAGGACCTCCACATAAAACCAGATACATTGAAACTAATAGAAAAGAAAGTATGGAATAGTCTCAAGCCCCTGTTGCCCAGGAGAAAATTTCCTGAACAGAACACCCATAGCTCCTGCTCTAAGATCAAGAATTGACAAATCAGACCACATAAAATCGCAATGCTTCAGTAAGGCAAAGGACACTGTCAATCGGACAAAATGGCAACCAACATATTGGGAAAAGATCTTTACTAATCCTGCATCCAGTATAGGGTTAACATCCAATAAATACAAAGTTGTCAAGAAGTTAGACTCCAGAGAACCAAATAACCCTATTAAAAAATAGGGTACAGAGCTAAACAACGAATTCTCAACTGAGGAATCTCGAATGGTTGTGAAGTACCTAAAGAAATGTTCAACATCCTTAGTCATCAAGGACGAGGAATGAGGGGTAGCCGCTAGAAATTTCCAGTTGTCAAGGAGGCAAGAGGTTCCCAGTACCCAACAGAGATGACTTTAGCCAAAATACCCAACATAGGGGAGATATAAACTGTAGAGACCATAACCAGAGTTCAGGCATAGACTCCATTGAGAGATGGGGCCACCCATTCATCTCCAAAACTTTAACCTGGAATTTTTCCTGTCTTAAGAAAATACAGGGACTGAGCAGTGCAGAGACTGAAGGAAAGGCCATCCAGAGACTGCTCCATCTATGGATCCATCTCTTCTGCAGACAACAAACCATACACTCTTGCTGATGCCAAGAAATGGTCTCCCGAGAGGCTGTGCCAGAGCCTGACCAATATAGATGAAGTTCTCAGCCAACCATGGGACTGAGCATGTGGACCCCAAGTGAAGAGTTATGGGAAGGACTGAAGGAGCCGAAGGGGATTGCAACCCCATAGTAAGAACAACAATATCAACTAACTGGATTCTGCAGGGACTAAACAAACAAACAAACAAAAAACAAAGAACACACATGGAGAGACCCTATGGCTCTAGCTGAAGATGTAGCAGAGGATTGCCTTATCTGGCATCAATGAGAGAGGAAACACTTGGTCCTGTGGAGGCTCGATGCCCCAGTGTAGGGGAATGCTAGAGCGGTGAAGTGGGAGTATTTGGGTTGGTACGTGGTGTGAGCACTCTCATAGAAGCAAGAGTGAGGGGGGTGGGATAGGGAGTTTGAAGAGGGGAAACCAGAAAAGGGGACAGCATTTGAAACATAAACAAATAAAATAACTACTAAAAAAAGAAAAAAATAAATATATAAAAAGAGAATAGTGTAGCGAAGCTGGCTCTTGTTACGATTAAGATCCTTAATTACTGAACTGGTGTTCCAGTTGAGTGTCTGATACCTGTACTTCTGTCATAGTAAGATGATGATAGTAATCTTAAAGGTGTTTAATTAAACGGAGACATTCTGACCATCAAGAATCACAGCTTTCTAGATACTAATTTCTGTTCCTTTTATCCTCTCATAGATAATCTATATAAACAGTCTAATTCTCCTCTGAAGGAATATAGACCCTAATAACAACATGATTCCTTCAGTCACTCTGAGCTACTTGTCCAAAGTCCTTGCTGTATAGGTTGGTTTGGGAACAAAGCTTGGTTTTGGTAAAGATAGGATTCTACTGCTATAGTAACGAGTGAATTCTGTTACTAGAAGGGCACGCAGAAATTTCATACCACTGAATGTAGCATAAAATATCACTATTACCTGGTATCTTTATTTTGCATTTGTTGTTGAATCTCTTGAATTCTTGAGCACTGTCAGACATGTATGATGTTTATGTGGATTTACATCATTTCCTCAGTCCTGGACATTTTTGGATTACACAACAGGAATGTGTGTAATTTTTTTGTTAAAAGAAACATTTTGTTCTTCAACCAGTTCTTGTAATATTACTAATCACTGACAAATGTCTTTAGCAAGGTATTGATTATTATCTTATTACATACATGGAGGTGTTTTCATGCATTGTCTGTGTACTACGTTCCTATGGAAGTCAGAAGATGTCTGAGCTCCAGGAACTAGAGTTATAATTTTGAGTTGCCATGTGGTTATTGAGAGTAGAAACTGGATCATCTAAAACTATAGTAGCCTTAATTGCTAAGCTATATTTTCAGCTCCTGCAAACCATTATTTTAAATAGAGGAGATTATAACTCTACAACATCTTTAGGTCTTCTCTGAAACACTTCGACCTTTCTGTTTTCTTCTCACTTTTCCTATTTCACTTTGGAGAAGCTCAATCATTTTAATGTGTGTCAAATTTTATTTTCTCAACCAAATCTATTTTCATATATAACTCATTTCATTTTATTTTGGCTTTTATTACATAATTATAAAATAATACTTATGTTCTCCTCTTGCTTCACCTCTAACACTCAATGGTTTCTTTACTCTCCCTGCTTTCCTTAATATAACAACAGAAATAACAACAACAGCATCATCAGCAACAAAATTCACATTAAAGTTTTATTCCAAAGAAACAGCAACATAACAAGCAAATTTACCAACTTATTAAAGGAAATTGAACTTAATTTTTATTTTATAACATAATATAAGAAATAAATGTTACCTGTCTATACATCATTAAACTATTGATTTTTTTTCCTGAAGTGGGACTTAGAATTTATTGCTGCTTGGATTTATGAAAATATTTTTTTAAACATACATATTTTTTAGTTCCACATGAGTCTAAGAGAGAGAATGTTACACTTCTGCCAGAGCTTGCCAAGTTACTAAGACCTCATGGTTCTGCATAGAAAAACTATTTACAAGCAAGAAAAGGCAAAGGGAAGAAGAGAACACACAGAGAGTGAGAATAAACTATCTATTAATCCTGAAATACAGTAGAGAATACAAAGGCATCTGATCTTCTGAGAAAGCTATGAGGGGTAAGTGAATAGGCTTTTCATATATATGAAAAGCCAACAAGTAAATGAGAGCAGTGATGTAGTTTTGGCAGAAAAGCTGCGGTGGTAGATTAGATTCAGAGCATTTGCCCTCCTTTTAGTACTTTCTTTATACAAAAGATGTAGCTAAGGCTAATTCATAAAACGTGGAATGCTGATTCCTATTTTCCTATTATTCTAGCATTAGTGACCTTATGATATAACTTTTGTTGGAATTTAAAATCCCAGAATGTAGCCCCCATTCAACTCTTTATCCATCACTAGTTTCATCTTCATTTGTGTTATTGTTCTTTCCAACAAGAGAGAAGAAAAAAATTCCATAGGAGAGGGAGTTTGTCTTGAAGAGCTTCCTTCTAATAGGTTTTAAAGGTGCCTAATAGTCTTTATTATATGACAAGGCCAGGCTGTATTTAATTTAATTCCTCATCACTTTTTGACCCAAGGAAATGAATATAAGTAGTAAAGTAGGTGTGTCTCCAGGAATAAATAAGGTGAAATGAAGTTCAATTTACAACTTTTATATAGGTGGTTGCTGCTTATAAGCCAATAGACACTCTGTATAAGTTCTGTCAAAGATCTTAAAAGGAAAGATGGTATTAAAACTTTAACGTGCATTCTCAGGTGAGTTTATCTTATTATCTAGCTCGCATTATAGCCATGCTGTGCTGTAGTGGAGTAAGGTCAATTTCATTTTAAAATTTTATTTACTTGAAGCTGAATTTGGTTCAGTTTCAAGATTTAGTCAAGGGCTGAATCTCATTGGGAAGATGAGTGATTATCCATCATGTAAAAATGAGAAGTATGCAAGCAGAAAAGGCTACTTTTTTTTCTTGTTCCTTTGGCTGGAAGGTCTCTACACCTGGGCACTTTATGTTTAATCATCCCTTATAGTGTGCTGCACTTCTTTATTCTGTTCTTAGGACTTTGATCCATGTTAGAAGAGATCTTCAACTTTGGTCATCCTCACCTTTTTTTTTTTTACCCCGTGGGGAAAGGACTAGGACCTGTTTGTGATCCTGGATTTGGAAATCCTATCAGCTTAATCCCCAATTAATTATGCCAATCACCCTTAAGGTAAAGGAAACATGAAATTTAGTAGAAAACACAGTGAGTAGCTAAGGTTGATATTTTGCTCTTATGAAAGACTTTAATATCCATTAACTTGGAGGTTGTTTGGGTTGAACTAAATTATATAGCCTCCCTTTCAATATATATTATAGTTACAACTTGAAAATTGATTGAGTGTCTGACTGAGCATGCAGTGAATAGATAATCTGACTATTCAGAATTTCACATCTATATCCAGAGAGGGCAGAGAAACTGTCCGGTCAAGTCCCCTACATGCAAAATTTTCTAGAGGATTTGGGAAACTAGTCAAACATTTGATAGTTCTTAGGTCTTAGTAACAGTGAATAAGAAAGAGATACAGTGATGTCAGGTGGTAAAAATACGTTAGAGATCACATAGGGGAAGTGGAGGGGGAGAGAGTACAGCTCTCCTGTTGGAAGTTGAATGGCAATATGTGAAGAGAGACTGGCCACTTATAGTGTTTTGATACCCAAATATATCCAGAGTAGTGGATAACATGAAAATCAAAAAGATTTAATTATTTAGGGTGATGTCTACCCAGATAAACCATTATATTGTCATATAATCCAGGAATAGATAAGGAAATATCCATACTTCCATATTTTGGGAACCCAAGGTAACCATTTAATAGTAGTTGGCTCTCTGTATAGCCACAAAGGAGTAATTAGAATAAAATAATGCATGAAAGAATATTAATTATGAGCACATAAGTAGCTAGTGACAGTTGGAAAATACTGTCACTCATTTCCTGAGTAGTGTCTCTCAAGGGCATCTATTTAGATGAAGCTAAGTCCGTGAAATTACTTCAGAAACAGATTAGTGTTACAGTATATCTTTAGACTTACTCAGAAGACATTCAGTGCCCAGGGGTTCACAAACAATACCTGTTCATTGGAATCATGTCATTTCAAAGATGCTTCTGAGTTAAGATGCCTTTCTTATTTTCTTGTGAAAAGAAACACACAACATTAAGTAAGAGTTTTTCCAAAATCTATACTTTAAATAATTCCCAATTTCTGAAACTACATATTCTAAGCCACATAACAACTACTATCTATAACTTCAATATATAATTTTGCAATAGATTATCTTTTCCTACCTTGTTACAACAAAATCCTCTGCCCTCTATGTTCTTACGCCACAAAACATTAACTATTTGTCATTATGTTATGGAAGGCCTCTATGCAGTTTAGAATGTGGGCATAAATTATGACTTTTCTAGTCATTTAGGATGAAATAAAGGTGAGTCTTTGTCTTTTGGTAGTTTTTAGTTTCTGTCACTTTGTGTATTTGCAAGATATTCTCTCAGTATCATTTAACTATTAGTTTTTCTTTGTGTTCAGGTATATATATATATATATATATGATTCAATGGTGTTTAAACACAAAGAGCCATTCTGGAAATCAGGAGAATATATGTATGCATGTATGTGTGTATATATGTATGTATCATCATCAGTCTGTCTGCCTGCTTAAAAATCATTTATCTACCATCTTGATGTTTTTTCAGGCAACTAACCCTTTTCTAAGATATGTTTATTAATGATGAACTTGTGAAAATATACTTTTACCTGGTTTATAAATATATTTAGTTCTAGAATTTTCATTTGACACTTTCAAGTTGTTTATGTGTTTGCTAAAATATGATTGTGCATACTGCTCACTACAATCCCTATGAGATAAATTTTAAATTTTATATTTATAGTTTCACATTCTATCATATTTCAAATTAATAGATTCATATTGTAGTATCTGAATTAAATAATTTATCTTGCTGAATGCTTGTCTCCTTCAAATATTTATTCAAAATCTATGGGTTATTATTGAATACATAGAGTAATGACATACTCACATATCTTTAAATTTGTTTTCTTTTACGTTCTCCTTTTTCTTTCCTTCCTTCTCTCTCTCTCTTCCTTCCTTCCTTTTTCTTTCTTTCCTTCCTTCTTTCTTCTATTTTTTTCTTTCTTTCTTTCTTCTCTTTATTTCCTTCCTTTACTCCTTTTTTTCTTCTTTCATTGGACCTTTGCTGTGGGGACAGAGTGATGAAGCAGTATAATAGGACATCAGAGTGGAATGAGATTTATTACTTTAAAATATTTATTCTTCTTTGATATAAATACATATACATTTATTGTTCTATCAGTACACCCAGAACTCAGCTTCCAGTCCCTTCACTTATCTCAGGTCCTTATGTTGAGGTTTGGACATTTTCTATGTATTATAATGGTAAATACTGACCTTGAAGATCCAAAGATCCTGTTTCCTCAGAAGTAAGGGAATCCTCACATATGCCAAGTAATGCTATGGAATCTTGCTCCTTAGTTTAAAATTATTGATTGAATAAAGATGCCTACAATAGGATCCCAGGGAGGCCCCTGGGACTAAGCCACCAACCAGGCAGCATACATGGATGGGTCCAAGACCCCTGCCACATATATAGCAGAAGACTGCCTGGTTTGGCCTCAGTGGGAGAAGATGTGTCTAATCCTTGAGGGAAATTAAGACCCCAAGGAAGGGGAAGGTTTGATGTAGTAGGGAGCACCTCTTGAAGACAAGGGGAGGAGAAGTGAGAAGAGGAACTGTGGGAGGGGGACTAGAAGGTAGAGCAATAGTTGTAAAAAAATAATTACGAATTTTTATTTTTAAATGATGCCTACAACCTTTACCTGGGCAGAAGAAAAGTAGATGGTGCTTTAATGCCTGGGACTTGGGGTCTGGACAGAGACCAAAAGAAGAGTGAAAAAGTGGAGACAGGAGAAAAATGTGATGGGGCAAGGGATTCTCAGAACTGGCCACAAGGGCTGGCGAGTCAAAGAAATAGTGGCCCAAGCAGAACATAGCAAGTCATATCTTGGGATTTATTGGAAGTAAATTTTGTTAATTTAAGGAAGTAGACAAAATAGCTTAAAGTTTTGATACTGCTCCACTCTAGTACAGCCTAAAGCTTATTGTAAATATAATAGATATGTGTCCTTTAACTGGGAACTGAAAGATGTAAGCAGAAGCCCCCAATAAATTATCACAACACTCGACTACTACTTTTGTCCCCCAGGTCCAATAAGCTCATCCCTCATCCATGTCTCAATCAGAAAAGAGCAGGCCTCCAAAGATCATCAACCAAATATGGTAAAATTACATACAATATGACAAGGCAAATACTCTAATATCAAGGTTGGAATGGCAATTCAGCAGGAAGCAAAGATACCAGGAGCAAGCAAATGAGTCAGATACACTCCTACTCCCTCAAAGTCCCCACAAAGACCAAGTCAACAGCCATAACAAATTTACAGAGGGCTAAGTGAAGACCCATGCAGGCTCTTTGGATGTCACTTGCTATAGTGTATCTAACTTAACATCAGTATGTTTAGTGCTACCTCACTTTGATTTGGTACATATTTTTCTGAAGTTGTACCTTTTACTTAATTTTAGATTTGCTTAATCTTAGTGTCTTTCCATGTTCTTGCAGCTGTATGTGCTGTAAACAGCTCTTTATTTGTAGGCCTGGCCAGAGAAAATTATGTGTCATTTTGAGTAAGTTACTTTTTTAGAAATGCAGACTTTCTTGTAAATCAGTTTTGCCACAGTATTAGATCCATGCTTTGTTCTGCAGGTATTCCTGTCCATTCCCCAGAGTAAATTTCTCTTTTCTCTGGGCCTGGGATAGATATTATTGATGTTCTTTGTGAAAAAAGAAGGAAACATTTTTCTAGGTGAGTTTCTTTCATTTCTAGCACTAAACTGGTACTACAAGGACTCTGTCTTTACTATACAGAAACTGTGAGATGATAAATAATGCAAGTTCTGGAATAATTTGTTTGTACTGGAGGTCAATATATAATCTACGACTTGATATTATATTCTGAAGAAATTTAGAATCTCCATTAAGTGAAACTATCTGAGGAAATAAAATCATTGACAAAGCTAGAATTTTGAGTTAATTTGCAGAGTATGTGAATGAATTTCTCATATTAACTAACCCTTGATTTTATTTTATTTTAATAAGAATAAATCTACTCTAACTTTAAACTGTATACTTTGGAATACCAATCAAATCATCAACAATTATAAACAACCTTTTAGTTGCAAGCTCAGATCAAATATTTAAATTCAGCTACCTACTTAGAGTTTTGTGTAGGATTTAGTGAAAATACACTGTGCTCAAAGGAAAATATGTGCCAACACACAAGGAATGACCTATAGTGATTTGTTGAATGTTGATAGAATGTCTTCTAAATAATGAAAAAGGAAGTAAATTTTAAAAGATAATCTTTTTAGGTAACATATACATCTTCAAATTGAAGTCATAATTAAGGCTAACTGAAGGATAAACTGTGAGGTAAACCTACTATGACTTAAAAAATTATAGAATCTTATATTCTGCACACTTATTTAGTTATATTTACCAAGAGAAGGTATTTATATTTCATTTATATAGAGAGATGCTTATATTTCCGGTGAATTAAATGCACCTTGGAAGAACTTGTCCTCACTGGCTTGACATAATTAAGATTCATTCACATTTACTTCACAGGTGGGAAATTCAGTGGGAATATGGTCAATACTAATCCATGTAGACATATCATCCAGGGCTGTTCTAACTGTTTCTATGATGGGTTAAGATGTATACCTGTGATTGTTTGCTACTCTATTCTTTTATACAGCTTTATATACATGAAAGTCTATTATTAGATGCAAATACCTTCTTGTATTATTTTTACCTTGTACATAGATTGCTTAGTTGTGTTGACTACTAGAGAGCACAGGTAATATTTCAGAGTCTGAATTACATTTTATAGAAGTACAGTACTTGTTATGACAGGCCATTGGATTAATAAAGAATTCTCAGAATTCTGTCAAATATAATTCCATTCTATAGTAGGGAAAATAAATTTGTCCTTAGCAAAGATGACTCCTTATTTATGCTTAGCATTTGGTCTTTTATTGTTCAAACATTATGTGATCTAGAATTCCAGTATAGTCCTGAACTGAGAAATTTCTCAAACCTGATTAAGCTCAGCAAATTCTGCTTCACAAATTTTACTTCTAGACCTAAGAAAATCTTCATGCAAATGTCTCATGTCTTTATTGTATGCAGTTTTTCCCAGTCTCAAATTTTTGACCTCTTTAGATAAGAATTTTACGCACTTAGCATAGAGAACATTTTGTTGGTTTAGACTGTGTCTCTTCTTGTGCAAGGAAATATGTTCTCAGGTTGAACTGTAATACAAACACAAACTAACATTGCATTGTTCTTCTTTCAAGAATTTTTTTCCTGCTTGACAGCAGATATCAGTTTTGTTCCTAGTCTTCCATTGTTCAAAGAATGTTCCAACTCTATGTGATGTAGAATTTCAATATATCTCTAAACTAAGAAATTTCTCATACCTGATAAATTCCTGCTTTGTTCCTAGTTCTCCATGAGAGTTAACACCAGGAATTGCTCTGAATAACCCATATGGGTAAGAAGCTAAACTTTGTTTACCTTTCTATTTCTATGTGATTAATATTATTGATCATGAAATATTCTATGTTCATTCTATGGCTATCAAGCAGTAATGGGTACTAATTGTTATAGCCCATTACAAATGTTATCAATACTAATCAATACTAGCCATGTCAGGACATTTTAGATTTAAAACAGTCCACAGTAGTATTAGGTCACATTTTGTGTTACATGTTAACTATACTTATTCAGCAAAGCATCACTGTATCTTTTTCAGTGTGAAATCCACAATAGCACATAGCAAGCACAGTAAACACTACAGATTTCTTAAGGCTTAGTCCAGCCTTGAGTTTGTGAAAATAGCTGTGTTGTTTTGGTACCTTCAATAACTGATTTTACATGGTGTCTTTTCCAGGCTCAGTCTTACAGGAGAAATGGTAGGAACAAAACCATTTTAAATTTACACACATGCTTCTACATTTCCTGCAAGCAAATGCTGAAAAAAAGTAACATACTGCATTTTTGCCTTCCACCATAAACTTTCTAAAACTGAGTGTTAGGAATGGAGTGAAACAAAATAGTTTATACTGTAGCAAGCTTTTCAACTGAAAGGAAAACAGGTATATAGGGCAACACATATATTAGGTAAATGAACTTGTATGTAGTACACTTCTTCTAGTTCCTTTAGAAGGTATATTAACTTAATTAAAATAAAGAAACCTTTTAACCTTTTGGGAATGAACATCAAACAAACATATAAATTAATTTTAATTTTTTTTGAGAAATTAACTATTTTTATAGTAGGAGTAGCATTGTTCAAATTTTAGTTGTTCTAAATTCTTTTGTGTATTTTTTATTTCACATTGTTTCTATAGTAAGATTATATGTGTTTTAATGATTTTCATGAAACTTCAATACTAAAGAGAAAATTGAGAGAAAATTATTGTGGAAAATCTGAATGATAACAAACAGTATATATCCTTCTGTTGTTTGAAATATACGTCAACTTGACTTAAATTTAAATAAAACTGTCTTTAAATTCTATAATTATTATGTGTCAACTTACTATACATCTGTAATAATAGGCAATAATTTCCCATGGGTTTCAAATTATATATTTCCCAGTATATATCCAGAATAATGGGAGAGAAATAGTCATTTCTCAAATGCTGACATTTACAAAATTTCATAGTTTGTAGGAAATAATGAAAACTGGTATTACTCTGCAGAACATGCTGACCTTTTCCTCAGAAATTGATATGTGTTTTTGGACAGGACCTATAAAGAAACTTGGGGGTTAAGATTTAGTTCTTAGAGGTAATTGAAGATTTCAAAGGTCACAGCTCTATCCACAATTTGGTCTGAAAGCTAGGACATAGAATAAATGTGTTTTTCAGTGATCAATGTTCCCTAATATTGTCCCAGAAGCAGCAGACTCAGACTGTTTG
>JADRCD010189483.1:0-10590 GCA_019843815.1 Montemys delectorum
AGAGAGAGGGAGAGAGAGAGAGACAGAGAGACAGAGAGAGAGAGAGAGAGAGAGAGAGAGAGAGAGAGAGAGAGAGAGAGAATGAGAACAAGCTAGGGTAGCTGAGCAGTTCTTAATACTCCATGTTGGCTCAAACCTAGGTAGCAGCTGGGTGGAGCCTAGCAAAATTGTCTGTAAGCCAACAGAAGGAACCTGTAGGTCTACTTGGGTGTTTTTGGACCATAAATGTTTTAACTAAATAGAATAAATAAAATTAATCAAGTGTTCTTTGGAAAAATTATTGTGGTAACAAACTGCATATACAACATGTGTGTGTTAAAAATGTTAAAAAAAAAACAAACCAGTAATTCAAAGGAAAAAGCTAACATAGAGCTTTCCTACCTAGAGTTCCATGGGAGTACAGATAAAAAGTGAAACCAGAACTCTGGGCTATCATACAAAGTCTCTCCAAAGTTTAAAGGCTCAAGGTTTTATCCCTCGGTGTTGAAAGAACTCAGCCTTGTGCATGCTAAGCAAGCACTCTGCTGAGTTACACTCGAACCCCTCAAACAGATTTAAAACATTGTCAGGGCAAACTAAACCTACCTGAAGGCTGGTTCAGGACACACCATTCTGGGTTCCTGGCTTCAAAGGAAAACATCTGTGTGTAAGAGAACAGAGGCAGCAGACTGCCCTTAAGAAAGCAAGAGGAGCTGGGCGGTGGTGAGAGTAGAGGCATATGCCTTTGATCATCCCAGCACTTAGGAGGCAGAGGGAGTCAGATCATGAGTTCGAGGCAGGCCAACCTGGTCTACAGAGTGAGTTCCACGACAGCCAAGGCTACAGAGAGAAACCATGTCTCAAAAAACAAAAACAAAAATGTAAGAAGACAATGTATTTTTTTTCTTGGGGTTCCCGGGAGTCGATGTATGGAGGCCCAGCAAATTACCCACACTCTCACTAGCGCAAGAGGGGCAAAAGCAGTCCCTGGAGAGCAGAGAGGGAAGCCTATGGATCTAAAGGAACAAGAAATGAAGGATCTGTGGGCCTGAGAGCTTCCGGAATCTTGAGAAGCTTTAACTGATGAGTGCAGCCTTCAGACACAAATCTACTTTACTTTAACAAGTACATATGCCTCTTTTCTTTGAGTAAAAATGTAAAAGAATTATACATAAGAATTGCATGAGAAGTTGCAGGAGAGTTATAGCATAAATGGCTGAGACCCACCAGCTCTGCTGCCCTTAACTAAATTCACACTCGGTTCTGCAATGGGCCTCAGATCCAGGACTGGAGTCGACATGATACACTTGTCTATGGCTTCCTGAGTCACACCTGCCTGGCAGACCAAACTCTGGGTAACTGTGAGAGATGTGGGCTTGGAGCCTGGTAGGGACAGCACTAAGGTGTCTGCATTGCTCCATTTGAAAGAAAAGCTCCATAAAACCAGAGAATACCCCCCACCACAGTCCCATTTGTCTATTTTCAAAGGCCTGGAATCTTCAGTGTAAATGCAAGGGCCTCAGCCTGAGAGCTGGTCTTGCAGAAAACAGAAAGCATGGCCAGCAGGCAGTTCCAAGCCCAGCTGTTTCCCAAGCTCATGGTGCAGGTGTAGGATCACCCCCAGGAACCTCACCTGCCTGCAGTTTGTCACCTCAATGGCATTACCACAGACAGAGATGTGCTGCGGGTTTTGTTTTACTTCACACCAGGGGGAAGTCATTTTTGGAATTTTTCATCTTAAATAGTTTTTTCTTAAATGTATGTGACACATATTCCTCATAGGACTTAATAAAATAGATATTTTTCATGCCTGCAAAGTAAACTACAGCTGCACAGATTAAAACAATTTTTTTTTTTAAAAAAAAAATTCTGGTTGGAATCATTCAAAGTACAAGTTTAATGAAAATTTCTGGAAACCTTAAAAATAAAAAATTAAATATTCTCAGGAAGTAGTTTTAATACAATATTAATTTATAGAAACAAAGCTAACAAATATTGAGCAATATATCCTGATGTTTCTTTTTGTTCCATAACAAAATATTGTTTCAAAACAGATTTTCAAAAGCTTTTTCTTCTTTCATGCTTATCATCAGAAAAAACAAGCTGAAAAATCATTATCCTCAGATTCCTGAAACACTTAACTTGCTAGGCATGATGGTAAAGGCCTATAATTCTAACACTCAGAAGCTTGTGGTGGCAATATCTCCAATTCCAGGCCAGTCTGTTAGTCCCTGTCTCCAAGAATCCAGGACAGATAGGCAAAAAATTTTCCTAACCTGAGATGTCTCTAAAAGGGACTACAGTCTTCAAAAGCTTCTGGTCACTGCTGCAATGATCCCTTGTAAACACACATAAAGCAAGCCCGTTTTCTCGCAAGAGCTTTAACTGACTGGTCGGGAAATGCTATTTGTGCATGTAACCTCAAGCACATGAAAATAGATACAGGTTTTTCACTTGGCGATTCTGTTTTATGATTTAATTTTTGGCTTGTTTTATATATGAGTAAATATGACGTATGTAATTAAATACATGTATGAAAACCAAACAAATCCCCTATCCATTAAGTGTTCAGAAGAGGAAACAACAGTGCTAGGAGTGTAGTTCTCATCACATCCGCCTCAGGTGGCTTCCCAGATCTCCTTGTCACAGTGAGACTGTTACATTGACAAGAAGGAGCAAACCTCAGGGACCTGTAACCTCCCCAGACATGGTGTTCTAAAAGGATTTGGCTTGTCTTGCCTCTCCTGATTATGCAATATATCCTGGAAGCAGAGGAACGGTGACACGGACCACTGGGCTGTGGACAATGTTTTCTAGTCCCAATTGTTTCAACTCCTCATTTACTCTTTTGTGTGTTGCTCTGACACAGTAAGATGAAGGTGGCCATAACTCCAGGCAAGAGTGATAAAAAATGTTTTGCCTTTTCTAATTAGGTAAAGAATGCAGAAAAGCACGCATTTACAACATACTTAATAGACCAGCATATATGTGCACATATACACACCCTTGTTCTTGCTGTCTCTCTGTCTTTCTAGGTTCCAGGCACCTGATACATCTTTACTGGCATAGGTACATAGGCATGTTAAGATTTACATAAAAAAATTTTTCCTTCACATAGTGAGTAATAGTTCACAACTCAAATATCTGAAAACATAGAAAAGTCTTACTATTAAAAAATTGCTTTAACCTCCATTAGAAACTAGTATTAGATAGTATAGACAATTATTCCTACATCATCCAAGTTTGAAATTCTATATCCACAAATACAATGCGAACAAAGCAGCTCATATTTAAACTATCTCTGATGTTCCTTTTGTAGACGTCACATCGTGGGTTAACAGGTGAATCACAAAACAGCATTCCATGAGATAACAGACACTAACCAGATGTTCAAATAAAGAAATAAAAATTGTTTGTAAATTTTGATTTGGACACAACCAAGAAAACTTATTATTGTGACAATTACCAGCAAGAAAATATCAAGGGGTGGAACCTTCACATTATATGATTCTTCTGTTTCAAACTTACCAAGACAAATAAGCCACATCTATCTACTGGGATTGAGGGCTTTCTGACTACTAGTTCTAAGGCACCAAAGTAGATGAGGCTAGTGACTGTACCTTATGATCTCAAAAGAAATCAACACTACACATGGTTATCTCTACTGAGTTTACACATGCACACGCATCAAATCTAAATACCCAGCATAAGGAGCAAGCTGCCATAAAAAGCAACTATGGGGAAGAGCTCAAAAACAAACCAAAACAAACCGAACCAATACAGAAACACTAACACACTCTGTTGTCTATCCAGCCTCCCGGTTACAAGCTGCCCACACCAATCCCGTAAGTTACCCTAGGAATGACAGTCCACTCAATGAGCCAATGGAGGCAAGGACACCAGTACAGTCAGTACCCAAACCAACATCCCACGAAGAAGCCCAAGACGCACAGGAACCAACTCGCAGACCGTACAATCGCCTTTCACAGATCGATCTCGGATGACTGATGCCTAACACAGACTGAGAACATGTCAGTCACGTTCAGCATAGCCCCAGTGTCTGGCAATAGAAGTTGTCACAGCTAAAAAACTATTTAGAATTAACATAAGGAAAACGTTTAAGTTTTCCTAGGGCTCGTTTTTGTTTTGTTTTGTTTTGTTTTGTTTTAAAGCTGTTACCTTTTAATTAACTCCCTTCACAGAAAACTTAGGATCTTCTGAATCAAAGAGATCCTTTGTAATCTCTATTTTGAACAAGCCTTTGTTTTCGTTATTATAAATGGATGTCCAATTTTGATAGCCAAATTCAGCTCACTCCCTGTACTAAGGAAAAAGCACTGATAGCAGTGGAAGCGCAGGTCTCGGCCTCCAAAGTCGGGATGGTGAAGCCATGGATTTCGAGCATGTGGCTCTGAAGTGAGACTAGACCAGTCTTGCCTCACTTGAGGTCAGACTGCCCACCCCTTACACCCCGCCTCTGAATCATCTCACCATGCCTACCATTTTCCCCCAATATTCCAATCAGAATCACTAAAGTCAGCTGCTAATGGAGTAGAAGCTGAAGGAGACAGGGCAAAGATTCTTAGCACCAGTACTAATGTAAACACAGTAATAACAACATGCCAATACAATTCAACAAAGAGCATGCTCTACTGTTCTACAACAGGCACATAACGTGAACCACAGATGTCGCCTAAGATTTTCTTCCAGTACCTGCTAGATAATAGTGACACACATCTTTAATCCCAGCACTCAGGCAGAGACAGGTTCTGAGTTCAAGGCTAGTCTGGTCCACTCTGATCTGCAGCCTGATCTGCAGAGCAAGTTCCAGGGCAGTCAGGGCCACAGAGAGAAAATCTATCTCAATAAAGAAAACAAAACCAAAAAATTCCTAGTAGCATATTTTTTAAAAGTTGTTTAGGACTAGCCAGATGGTTAAGTGGGTAAAGGCACTTGCCATACAGCATGAGAATTTGCGTCTAAAGTCTGAGAACCCATATAAAAACTGGACACACAGCATTAATATCTGTAATTCCTGTACTCCTATGGGGAGATAGGAAGCAAATGAAAAATTCTAGAAGCCTATGGACCAGTAAGTCTGGCATCCATAGTTGAAAACCAAGAGAGACCAAATAAGACACAAGATAAAAATTGATAACAACGTTGCCCTCTGATCTCCATGTGTGCCCTGGCATCTAGTACCAATATTTACACATAAGGATTGAATGGATACACACATATACATATACACACATCTCACGTACACATAAAAAAATTTAAAGGCAATATTTTAATACATTCTATTTAACTTACTATATCTAAAATTTTATCCCCATAGAAAAATCAATAAAAATGAGATTATTATTATTATTTTTATATCACATCTCTCGGCTTTAATACATTGATACCACAAAAGCATGTCAACTTGGACCACTCACATTTTACTGCTGAAGAATCACATGTGGCTAACGGCTCCAGAATTACACAGTACAGCCTTAGTCTGCTGGGTGCTAGGATAAATGCTTTACATGCATTGGTTTTTCCTCTTTGCAATAATCCTATAAGGGAAATATTACTATACATTGTTATTTTATAGATGAGAAACCAAAACAAGGATACATAATTAAAATATGATAGATACTAGAGCCAAAAATGAAAGCTTGGTCATCTGGCTACAACTATTGTGATATTATTTATTAAGGAACTACTGTGTAAATGACTAAATGTGTTCCTTGAAACAATCAGAAATATTTCTATTTCAACTTAATAAATGAATACATGGGATATCATTTCTTTACAAGGTAATCATAGGCTCTATGTTAACTAACCTATGCAGGTTAGTAAAAACACAAATCCATTACAAAACAACTAGATCCCTAGACATAAAGAACCAAACAAATACAAAAATAGTGTGGAGATTTACAGAAAATACCAATCCATTAGTACTAAAGGTTCCTCATGAAAAGAGATGACATTTAAGATAGACTTCTATGCATTAGTGTAGCTAAGAAGTAGAGTCCTCGCTAACATGCATGAGGGCTCGTACAGCAGTGACTGAATTGTTAAGAGCAGAGATGAGGATGCAGAGGAGAGAAGCGGTGCACTGTGTTGAAGGGATACCTAAAGCAGAAGTCATATGGCTAGTGTCACAGATTGGGGCGGGGGTGGGGGGCAAACAGATGCAGTAGTTAAATGATCCAAGGACCACAGCGTGCAAAACTCGCATTCTATACAATGCTTGAGGAAAACAGCAGCATTAACAAACCTGATGTTCATATAAAAGCTGTCAAACGACAATGGGCAAGATGAACAGCAGTAAATAAGTTTACACAGTGAAGGCTGGAAAGGATACTGCTGAAGAAGGCCAGGCTAGGTAGATGTGAAAATCACAGCAATCTGAGGTCTACAGCCATGTCAAGGATAAGCATCTTAACTCTCGGCGATGAGCAGTGACTCAATCATTAACTTTGCTTGTAATATAATGCTCTGGCTAGCCATAATATGTAGGTAGAGTTTTTACCATCCCTTTTAACTTGAACTTCCCACTATCTCTGTGCATCCAGCATCAAGATTTGTACTATCATTGTTGTATCTGGCTCATACTCTGAAAAACTCCTTCCTATCAACTCAACTGTTACTTGTTCACATATTTGATGGAGGGACATTATCTTTTAAGTAAGACAGAATTATCCTACATCTCACATATCAACCCAAAGACAGATGTGGAATCTTGGATTCTTATTTCTCCTATGGATGAATAATAGTCTGGAAGAATTAATGGGCATATATAAAATGTGTTAAAGGAAAAGGTAAAAATGTCCCTATTGTCTCCTTCCTTCTTAGTTGTATTTGTTATTTTTTGTGATTAATTAAAATACACTTAAACTTCAAGCAAATATTTTCACTTTCCCTCCTCTATTACCCCAATGGTTGGTATAAGCTGCATAAATGTTGCCCTGGGTTGACGCTGGAGTACAGCCTAATCACTAGCCCGAGACAATGTTTTGGCCAAGTAAAGCAGAGCACAGTTATCCCTTGTGCTTAAATAATACTTAAGACACTTCCAGTAAGACCTGCTTGTACCCAATACTGATTCTGATGAACACCTCGGTCCTGAGTTACGTTGAAAATCTTGAGTGTTTGCCATATCCACTGTGAGCTTAAGGCCATGAACCTGAGTCAGGAGAACTCAGGTGTCCAGTCTTCAGGAAAGAATGGGAACCCTGGTGCTATCCTGATTAGATGGTGACAGCCTTCCTTTTAGTCATCTGTTCTAAAGAAACTGTCATGTCTTTCTGATGCTTTCCATACTGAAAGTATGCAGCTACAATGAGCGTGTACAAAAGCTGGGGGGAAACTCACACACAGAATTCGGTGCCAACACAATTATTAAGTGACTATAAGAATAAAATAAAAATGCTAAGGAACAGAACCAAACACATAAAACAAATGAATCTCAAGACCAAATACAGAGCATACTTCACAACCTTCAGTCACAGGCAACATGAGTGTACAGCCTCTTTCCTTAAGTGGCTCAACTCTAAACTCCTAGATTCAAGTATGTAGCTTCACATGTGTGGTCTAAAGATGCTCACAGCACTTTCCTTATCCTATAATTAAATCTCGTAATAAAAGCATAGTGCTCTGAAGAGTGAATTCAGGGGCAGCTGTTAAGTTTCACTGGAAATGATCTCATCTGCTAACCATCCAGGACTCCCCAAAGTTTGGAAACGTTCTTGTGTCACTTGCCACTAACAAGGAAATGAGAGGGTAGGGAGGCACCTTCCTCTTTAGAGAAATTTTACTGCATTCTAGGTCAGTATTTCACCTTAGATACAAACGCACATAGGCAGAACACTCTGATCCCAACTTGAAAATTCTAACTACTACCATCTACTGAGGTAACCATTTGTATAAACAGCATGTAAACTAATGGGTGTTAGTGTTCCAAGGACTAAAGGAACAAAAACTCCACTACCTGGGGCATTCATGCTTTCTTTTCTGCACGCACGCACGCACGCACGCGGGCGCGCACCTGCGTGTACACACACACACACACACACACACACACACATTCTCTCTCTCTTTCCCTCACACACACCCACACATTCTCTCTCTCTCTCCCTCCCTCCCTCCCACACAAAAATTCTCTCTCACACACAAATTCTCTCTCTCACAAATTCTCTCTCTCACACACACATACACACCAAGTCTCTCTCACACATAAATTCTCTCTCTCTCTCTCTCTCTCTCTCTCTCTCTCTCTCTCTCACACACACACACACACACACACACATCCATCTAGCCATCTCTTAAGGCAACTGGCTATCATATGAACTGACCTTCCAAAAATCTGCAACAGTAGTCCTAAACCTTCCTAATGCTGCAACCCTAACCATAAAATTATTTTTGTTGCTATTTTATAACTATAGTTGTGCCACTGTTATGAATCATAATGTAAATATCTGTGTTTCTGTGATGGTGTTAGGCTACACCTGTGAAAGGATCATTGAAAGGGTCAGTCAACCCCAAAGGGGTCACAACCACAGGCTGAGAACCATGGATCTGGTGGCAATAATGTAGGGAAAATGATGACAATTTTAAACATGGCAGGAAAAAGTCTACCTCACTAATGCCACAAAATATTTCTTATGGTGTTAAAAATATTTTAAAAGCACAGGTTCCTGAATGAGAACACCTAGAATGGCCTATTAAAAACTCTGAATTCTCATCTCTTCACCCAAAAGCTCAGAAGAGTGAATCACAGATGCAGAAAACTGATGTAGAGACAACCAGAGTCATGTTGACAGAAACGCTCCACACACTAAGTGTCTCACAAAATTCATGACACTCTCCCCAGAGAGGAGGTCACTCTGATTCAGATAAACCAGAAAGAACTGGTCAGAGAATGGAATCCGGCCCTGGATTTAAAATTTTTGTTTCTACATGGACAGGGCAATGATATTCAATAGGAATGTGACTTTCCACTGGATGCCAACATTGTCTTCAATTTCTATCATCACAAAATTTGATCTATCTTTATTTTTTTATAGTCAAGAACCAAAAGAAAAATACCCTTTAAAAATAAAGCACTATTGAATGACAGCCATTTTTAGGATCCCAATAACAATTTATTTGCCTCACTGTTTCGATATAAGCATGATTATATTCACTGTTTGTGCTATTAGTCTGATGCCAACCTAAAATAAATGTCACAGAAAATGGAGGACTGGGCAGCAAGCTGGAGAAAGTCCAACATTAATACAATGTGCAATCACCAACAGAAATGGCAAATTTGCAACTCTTTAAAAAGAGTTAAAGCCCAGGAAGCGGGGGGCAAAGAAGACACATGGTGGAAGTCTAGAGAGAGCACCAAGTAGAGGTCAGAGAAAGACTTGCTGGAGTCAGTTCTTGCCTCCTACCAAGTGGGTCCCAGGCATCCAACTAAGGTCATCAAGCTTGGTGGCAGGAGCTTTTACTCACGGAACCATCTTGAAGGTCCAAGATATTGTTTCTTGAGTTCTGAACGATTACAGCGCATGTTCTAGTAGCCAATGTATAAGCCACTTCCCCATGAGGATGGTATGGAAACAAGTGGAGTGTGATGGAGAAAGTTAAAAGCACAAGGTGTGTGAATTTAAAAAACTGCATCAAGACCAAAAAGAATCCAGGAATCCCAAAGAAAGGTATACACAGTATTATCAGCTTGCAACTTGTTGTGGAATAAACAGCCTACCTTTTAACCTACATCTCTATTTCTACAACTGAAATTATAATTTAAAGATATAAGTCTTGATAGAATGTTAGATATTACTACTATATTACATATAATATGCTTTGGCAGTCTAAATGTAAACATATATAAAACCCAATAGATGAAATGGCCTATATACAATTTTAATGTTTGTAAAAATGAATTTTACAATCTCATATTTGAAAATTATTCAATACATATTTCATTTATTGATCACATCTGTTCTTAAAAATTTACCCAGAGGTAAAATGAACAAAAAATTATATACACATATCTGCCCTACATGTAAAATTTTAGTAAGTTTTCCAAATTACTACATACTGACAAATGCCTGACCAAAGTAACTAAGAAACAACCCTCCAATCATAGGTTCCCAATTGTGATCTGTGAATAGTTCATTCCAAAAAGCAGGCAAGAGACATGTAGACTCCATTAGGAGAGTCCGTGAGCAATAAAGGGGGACGATGCTGACTACTTCTACAGGAAGAAACTCAGAAACAGGGGAAGAACACCACAACCAATGCATCACATTCATCTTAAATCGTAATGTCTCCATGGAGCCTGAAGTAAACTAAAACAACAGAAAAAGATAGGGAATTCTTCTTCAGAGGCATTACGAATGTAATTTCCAAATATGACTTTAGAAAAACTATGTGGTACTCAGTATCCAACCACTCCTCAAATAGCCACAGTCCATTTTTCACACTTCAAGATTTCTATTAAAATGTAAACAATAGTAACCATCAGGTATTACACCTTCCTCCATTATAGTATGATAGGCTCAATGGCAGGTTCTACACTTAATATTATTATCATAACAACCCATGGAGTAAACCCAACTTTTATGAAGACACCAG